>LGRX02033573.1:0-116837 GCA_001247695.2 Cymbomonas tetramitiformis | reverse complement strand
TCATGTAGGCAAAAATCGCATGCTTCATCTTCTGCGTAGCCGGTATTATTGACCAGGAATGACAACGGCAGCCATCAAGTACATTCGGGAGTGCCCCGTTTGTCAGCGCCAGAAAACGAGGCGACACAAGCCTTATGGTCAGGCACACATACGATATTCTGTGCCTAAGACAAAATGGCTTGATGTATCTCTTGATTGGATCACTGATCTGCCTATCACCACTAATGGCCGGCACGACAGTATATTTGTGGTAATGTGCCAATTCTCTCATCGTTGTCATCTCATTCCCTTCAGCATGACCTGGACAGCTCAGCATACTGCTTCCATCTATATGCAGCATATCTTCAAGCTCCATGGTCTTCCGAGGAACATCATCTCAGATCGAGACACCAGATTCGCCTCTACATTCTGGCAGACACTGTGGAAATCTACTGGTACGAGATTGTCCATGACGTCATCACACCATCCACAGTCGAATGCTGCCAATGAGAGGAGCCATGCCTTCATTGAGGACATCCTCAGGTATTTTTCAAATTGTTGATTCATGATATGATTTCACCATCCTCTGGTTTACAAACTGATTAGTAGCATTTTCAGGTGTTGTTGCAATGATACTTCAGCCAATTCGTGGGAGGACAAGTTGCCTCTGGTGGAGTTTGCAATTAACAATACCGTTTCTGCATCAACTGGTTATTCACCATTTTATCTCGACTCAATGGCGCAACCACTCTCGCCTCATGATCTGGTTATCACTATTCCGCCAGAAGCTCCTGTTCCAATACAAAGAGCTATTCGAGATCATTTTGACCAGTACTCGGCTGTTCATGCCAACGCGGTAGACAACATTTTCCGAACAGCAGAAATTAGCCAAGCCAGATTCAATAAGACTCACATGCCTAAGCAGTTCGCAGTCGGGCAGAAAGTTCTTTTACGGACCGAGTTTATTCAATGGACTGGTTTGACAGAGGCAGGCAGACACTTTAAGCAGCCATATATTGGACCATTCACTATTTCCAAAGTGCTTAGCCATGGACGTGCATACGAGTTAGATTTCGGAAATCTTGATATCCGTATTCATCCGGTACAGCCTGTTTCCAGATTAGAGCTGTACAATGACTCGATCCAAGCACCTTTGCCTCTGCCACAGATGATCACCGAAGAAGGGCAACCACTGTTTGAGATATCACATATACTCTCGGATAAGTTCACTAGAGGTGTCAAATACTATTTAGTACGATATGCAGGCTACGGTCCTGAGCATGACACCTGGGTCAAAGCCACAGAGCTGACTGGTCAATGCAGCAGACATTATAGCTGCCTATGAAGGCTAAACATTATATTAAGCCTTATGCCCTTACTTCTTGTAATATATACTAATACATGTCGATCATCTATATAACCTTGCTCTTAATGTTTATCATTATGTTGCATTGAAGCGGGAATTGATCCTTCCTTGCTAAAGGTGTAGTGAGCCTTGTTCAAAAATCATACCCTTGCACAGATACGCACACATGCGAGATATCATATCTGTGGATAAATAAAAACTGCTAAATGCTACCTTTGCCAAAACCGTGGTTTGTCATCGAATTCTTGGCCAGTCATCCGAAGCTACCGGAGACATCGACTGAGGTAGACGGAGTTGTGATCCTAAGTTGTGCTTGACAAACATAACTAAATAAATTTCACATTAGTACGTGGCGAGTCCATTCTCACTCATCGCGATAGATGTTCGTCAAAGCGTGCGTACTGGACAAAAACATTGAGGAGTTGAGCAGACCGGTTGAGGATTATAAGTCCAATTCCGTTAAGCGGGGCCACTCCGTTTGCATTAAAAACAAGCCCCAAAAATCGGGCTCCCCATCGCCACCTATGATCCTCCAAAGTAGCTTAAGGAGGGGAGGAAGGGTTGGGTGCACTATATCAGGCCGAGAATCGTGCGATTATAAATCGTTAAATAGTGGGATCATCGTTCGCTAAAGCGACGACGGCTAATCCGTAACGTACACTTCGGATGCTTTGAATCGTCACTCTGACGCACGATACGTATGGATCAATCAGTAATCCAGCGTCAATCTGCATCACGAAACGCAATTCATTGAACCTTCAAACGTCACTCTGAAATACGATACGATTTGCAGAAAGGTGGGCTACATCCTAAGAACTGTAAGGTGAGGGACTAAAGTGGACTCAGTTCCCCCCAATAACCTAAAAACACCATGAGGGACGCCTCAAATTGGTGTAAGAAGACTGGTACCAGCAAGAAGCGACAACAACAAAGACATCATAGACATATACAAAGGTATGCCCGTTGTGAGGTCACAACTCTTTTAAGAGGGGAGATCTGTCAGGGTCATGACCGATGACATATGTGTCATACATGTCATACGTGTCATACCTGTCATACATGTCATACCATGTCATGTCATGTCATGTCATATATTATTATGACAGTCGGTCATGTCATATATTATTATGACAGTCGACAGTATGGTCGATCATGACTGTACAGGTCGAGTCGCGTCATACATTTATGACAGTCGTCAGTACGGTCGACGATGACTGTACATGTCGCCAGATGATTATGTCATATCATCAGGCATCCCTGTCATCGAGAGTTCGTATGATTGAACTCGAAGATGGCAAAGTAAAGATACATCTTGGAAACAAACCAAGAACCATCTTTAGCTTTCAGCATGCGCAGAACTCGCATGTGCAGCATGAACGAACTAGTCGTTACTACCATGCTGGTCGTTCAACCTACGTCTCGGGTTCACAACCCAATGGCGGTACCATCTAAGATGATGGGTGACGTAGGTATAAAAGTGAGGAAGCGTTGTGCTTCAGCAGATCTTCTTACAGAGACTGCACTCACAAACCCGCTCATCCGTACACTCGCATTGCTGTCCAACTTTGCAGTGTTTCTTTTGTATATTGATAATATATTCACGACGCTTGTATCTACAGCCGTATCATCACCCGTGTCGGGGGGTACTATGTTGTCTCTATATTGTTTCTTGACATATCTAGCCTGTGGGTCCAAATCTACAGGGTTTTGAAGCATTTCCTTTTCGATTTCGGTTAGCCATCCAGGGGGTCTACTGCCATTCAGCCTGAAAAAACATTTACTTTCTTGCCAGTTTTTTTAACATTCCACCGCAGGGAGTTAGAAAGGAACCTGTGTGCTTGAGGTTGTATTTTTGTATTGCGGAGGTAACATTCCTCGACATGTAGAGTTGTCTGGGAAGGGTGGTGATTAATGTGGTTTCACCCGCTTCATTTTCGGGGTAATTTTTAGAGTCAATAGCGTATCCAAGTTTTGCCATAATGTGACCTGTGCGCCTAAACCAGTTAAAGCGTTTGTCTTTAGTATGACTGTAGGTTGCATAGTGCGATAAGGGGAAACCCGATATAACATTTTTACCCATTTCGTTGTTCATGTTTTGAATTATTATTTTAAGCCATAGATTGCTATTTCTACGGTATAGTGAGATGAGGTGGGGATCAGTGATACGGTCCGTGTGGTTGTGTTGCCAATATTCGTGTTCATCCGCAGAACACAGGGTGTTCATAGTTTCGGTGATACACGACGCGGTTACAACATCAAAGACACTATCAATACCGTACCCGCCTTGGCAGACTGCTGTCCAGATTATTTGGTGATTGGTGTCAACTGGGCAGCCCAAATATTTAATTATAAACGAAGCTATCATTTTGTCTAATTCAATTGCGACATTCTTTGAGGAGTTGGCAATTGCTGAGGTAACTTTAAGGGGGTATGCCATCCTCGGAACTACAACCGCATTTATAACATATCTTAGCTGGTGTAGAGTCATGTGTTGCAGTTGGATGGATGTGAGAGTAGATTTAAGTCTGTCGATAAGGATTTCCGCCTGTTTGTCCCATTCCCCATTTAGTGCAAACCATACTCCGAGATATCTGTTTACCTCTTTGCTGTTGGAGAAATCGAGGAATTCTGGTGACTCAGGGGGTATCCATTTCGAATCAATGGAAGGACTTGAGTCATTTGTATTGGGCTCCAGGTGACCCCCTGAGATGAGTAAATCATCGGACGGGTCATATCGCGTTACTGTTTTGCCCTGAGGTTTAATGCGCTTTCTGTAAGAGTATTTGGATTTCTTAACATTGATGGGAATACCAATGAAGCTCATAAATTCATTAACTATACCTAGCATGTCTTGAACTTCGTCTTTAGTTTTCCCCACGAGAATGATGTCATCACAAAAGAACCGTGCAAAGATATTTAAAGTGGTGTCCTTTTCTAATAGGTTTTGGGAGGGAGGAATAACATTATTTCCTGGTTTGTCTGGTCTATGGCGTTCCGAGTTCAGTTCATATCCATATGTGGATCCTGTCGGGTTTACACCGTTTGCTCTTTTTGCTAACCAAATTGCCAGAATGTCCATAATGGCTACAAACCTTAGTGGGCTCAAAACTTCTCCCTGAGGGACTCCACATTCTAGGGACCATTCATCCGTGAGGCCTTCTTCAGTGAGTACCATTCTAGAAGCATCATTGGTAATGTCTGAGATGATGTTGATTATTTGTGATGGGAGTCCCAGCTTTCTCAGCGCTAAATTGCTCATCCAGAATTCAGCTCTGTCAAATGCTTGTTTGAGGTCCAGGTAAAGTACGTGGAGGTCTTTGTCGTATCTATTGGCATCCGAAATTACTTCATTCAGAATTTGAAGTGAGTCATCTATGTTTTTATTCGGAAGAAACGCATCTTGAATGGGAAAGAGAATGGGGTGAGTGTTAAGTATTGTTTTGAGACGGTTAGCAATTATTGTGTTAAATAGTTTAAGACCCGTTTCCAACATTGTGAGGGGTCTAGAGTTATCTATTGTACATGGTGCAGAGGGATTTTTAGGGATTGGAAGGATGACTCCAGATTTTGCACTCTTTGGAAATTTCCCAGTTATAAGAATGTGGTTAAAAAGTGAGACAGTAACCTCTTGAAAATTCTCTGGGCCCTTGATCCACTGCGAGTATCTCATTCCTGAGGGTCCTGGTGCTGTGGAGATACCACAGTCCGAGTATGCTTGTTGGAGTTCTTTGTGCGTGATTTCTGTCAGTAGTCTAGCAGCGGCCGTATCGGGGATTTTGGGGCTGTCCTTTAGAATGTCAGTGAGCCACTGTGGGAGTTCATCTGGCTCATTCGGGTTAGTAGAAAATAGTTTTTTATTTTTGTATTCATCTAGTGTTGTGTTTAGTCTTTCTGTCTTTGTCTCAGGTATCTTTCCATCACTACCTGGGGTAGCGGCTGCACCTTTTTCAGTAGGTTTCATCTTTCCCATGACTGTGTCTAGAAACCTCGAAAGGTTAGTTGAGAAAAGATGCTGCAAGGCTTCCTTTTCTCGGAGATTGCGTCGTTCAATGTCAGTGTCTCTGCTTTTCTGAAAAGCATTCTGATTATTACATAATTTTCATGCAAACGTGATCCCCATGTGGCTGCCGTTTCATTGTGTTTGGGTTTGAGCGAGGCAAAAGGTAGCGTGCGGGCAGCCTTTTTGGCTTGCTTAGGAATGTTGCTTGCATGAGTTCTTGTGTCCAAATATTTGATGATGCGGCGTACTGTGTTTAGCCATTTGTATATATAGTTAGATACTGCTGATGGTTTTTCAGACCTCCCAGCTATGTTCAGATTCTTGGTGCCAAAGGCGTCACTTGCCGCCTGATGTGCCAATTTGTGCAGGGTATCCCATGTCGCGTCAGGGTGCATTTCCTTGAGGCCAGTGCCGCCGTTTCTAGTTGCTTCCGATCCATTTTCCATTTCGAGTGTGCTATGTAGTCTTTCAGTGTAAGACACCCAGCCTGTAGCGTATTGGAATAAATGGGCGGTGCAATCTATTTTTTCCGAATGCATCTCAGATCCGTACAGGTTCCAGAATTTAGCAGGCATATGGGGTTGTAGGAGAATATTCCAGCTGGTCATGTGCTCATCTGTGTTGGATTTCGTGATTTTCTTAACTTCCAGTGAGCTGAATGACAGGTGTCGTTTGAGATAGGCATTAACATCTTTCTTATTTAAAAGGTGAGGCGAACCTATATGCCAGATGTTATCTTTGTCGTTATGGCCTAAGTTGAGACCACCTTCCGGCATCCCCTTTCCTCTAGAGAGTAAGTGAGCTGCATGCCATGGGCTATTAAGGTGAATCCACCATTCCTTGGGTTTGTTGTGCCATTTTAGACATTGTTCTATATTGTCTGCCTCTTTATTTTTAGCTATGAGCTTACTCACTGTTATGGGGCTGCCGTCAGTATTATCCCGTTTAAGATCAAGATCAGTGGTGTCACCCTTAATGGTGCTGATAGCGGTTCTAGCTTTGTTTTTATTGATGCACGCGTGCACGAGTTCGTTTGTGCTGTATCCGTTTGCTTCGAGAAGTCCTACAATATCTTTCCTGTTTATTTTCCTTTTTGTACCCTTATTTTTGTTTGTCATTCTGATTGGGTACCCTGGGTACTCATCATGTGTGGTTTCCTTGGCACCATTAAATCTAGGTGTTGGCAAAGTTGTATCGGTGGAAATCTCCGGTTTGGTGTCGATTTGAGGGAGCTTAAATTCAGCCCATACTATCCCGTGGTCGGAGATGATATAAGGGTTTTCCTCCGTCCATCCTGTTTTAACGGTCATTTCTGCCATAGCTGTGTTGGCCATGATATGGGTGAGTTTTGCTTTTGAGTTTTTGGATATGACATGTGTGAAAATTTCCGTGTTTGGATTTCGGTCCATTATCAGTTCATTAAGGGAGCATCTGTCATTGTTGAAATAGGTTAAAAGATGCTTATTCTTTTCGACATGCTCTTGATACGACATGTAATTTCCACCTGACACCCGCTGATTTGGGGTAATGGTGCAGTTTTTGTCACCTATCTCTACGTAGGCCTTTTTTGGATTATTTCCTGCCCTCCCTGCCCAGTCAGTAAGTGTGTCATATAATTCCACTTGTTCCTCTACTAGTGTAGCATCATTCATATAACCGCTGGCTATGTAGAGCTCAAAACCGTTATTTCCTGAAAATTTGGTCATTATTGCTCTCTTTGCATCTCCATCGATTGTGGTGACCGAGGTGGATAGTGGCAAACTTTTCGGATTCCATAGGATCATGGAACCAATGGAAGCTCTTTCATTTACATGAGACGTGCGAAATTGGATTCCTTTTTGTGTCATTAGGGTTTTGATTAATGCAAGGTTTTCAGTATTTACCTTGGTTTCTGATATACATATTATATCAGCCCGTCCGTCAATTAAAAGATTGCAGATTGTTTCTAATTTGATTAAACTGTCTTTATCTTCTTTGTGGTGTCGGAGGCCTCTCATATTCATACCCATTATAATCAAATTGTTAGAGTGTTGTGCTAGTTGTAGTTTAGTGAGTCGGTCTATTTCTTCTGACTGTCTCATGGCGTTTTTGTGTTTTGCTTTTTGTAGTATGCATCTGCCATCTGCGTCATAAATGTTCTCGATATCAAAGATTTTGTTTGTGCATTTGGTTTTACGGATTATTCTCTTTTGTTTATGAGAGTGTTTCCTGCGGTATCCATATGTGTGGGGTTCACAGGAAGGCTTTCCTTTGCCTGAGATGAGGTGATTATAAGCAGTGTGGGTGGATTTACAGTCTTTGTGCTCAGAATTTGGCTTTGTTGGATGTGCATCAATTTTCGGAAGGTGGGTTCTCAGTGATTGTCGTATGGTCGAAATGGCTTTGTTATTTTCGTGTTTGATTATCCTGGCTTCTCTGCCTGTTTGTGGTAGAATTCTAATGTTTAGGTTTTCAAGTTCGTATAGTAGGTCTCTGTTTAATTGTGCTGCTGAGAAGAATTTAGTGTTGTGCAGGATGTGACTGACTTTGTGGGCTAGTGTAAAATTGAAAACCCCCATGTTATTCGGGTGTACTCCCAGTTTCAAGGTTATGCGGTGCACCCTCAGGTCTTGAGGAAAAAGGGTGGAAATGTCTTTCTGGTGTTTATTGTTAGAGATATCAAACTCACAGTGAATAATCTGTCTTTCTGGAATGATGTGGACTGCAGTTGACCATATGTCCTTAGCCACAAGAAGATGAATTTGAATGTTGGTGTTATCCGTGTTCGAGGTGTGATGATATTTCCTATGCGATTCGATGGCTTCTGAAACTATTGTTTCATTAGTGGTGTGTGTCTTCCATTTCAGTCTAAAAGTTTCTATCAGAGTTTCTATCTGCTTTTTGGGTGTGGCACCTCTGCGTGTGAGGATGTGGTGGGGAGGTAAGGTCATATTAGGGCCGCTGATTGCGGCGTCATTTCCAGCGTGCTCCAAGTGTTTGAGCTCCAGTGTGTTACGGGTATTCTTTACCTGCAGCCCTATTTCTTCCCTCATTTCTAATCGGTATTTATGTATTTCCTTTTGCATCGTTTTGTTGCCATACTCCCCAATATATAAATCAGATTTTAGGTACTCGAAAAATGAGGTCTGGTGCAAGCCTCTGTTCCATTGTGCCCATCTGAAGGCGGTTTTTGCTACCCATGTGCCACAGTTGTATGTATCTGTTTGAAATGTTTCCTTGCTAGTGGTAGTTGTGAATTCATTATATTCTGTAATGGTTATGAAATTTTTTAACCAGGTTTTGAGTGCTGCCTCAATCATATTAATGGTTTCTCTTTCGGCTTTATCTCCAAAGGGATCATATATGTAAGCTTCTATTTTCCCAGGTGATGATGAGCGAATCATTATGAGACGCCAATGTATATTGTCACACACGCCTATTTGTGTGTGGCCATATTTCTTGAGTCTGCTATTAATGAGTTGTGTGAGTTTTTGGTCCTCCCCTGTCATCTTCAGCATCATGTCTGTAAGGTCCATAGGGGCTATGGTACTCGGGTCCCGTATTTTCATTGCATCACCAACATGAGTTGCATTTAACCACCCCTTTTCTGAAAGGAGTGATTCCGTGGCCATTGTGGTTTCAACTACTGCGTTATCTTCGGTGCTTGCTCCACCGCTTAACAGCTTCTCGGGTTCCGAAATATTATATTGTTTGGTATCGTTATCCTTCTTGTGGTGGGTTTTATATTTCATTATTCTTGAAGGTAAATTCATTTTGGGTTTCTTTGCAGTTTGGGTCCGTGTTCTCTCCCAAAGCCATGCCGTTTTGGGGTTTTGAATCATGTATTTCAAGGCGCTCTTGCTTATCCCTTTGCAGGCCTTAGGTCTCTTGTGGGCTAGGTGTATTATGACTCTGGGTCCCGGGAAATATTTTTTAGGGTTCAACTTCATTCTGCTGAGTTCCGCCATTATATGAAGAAGCATGATAGTGGGCCCGTAAGTGGTTGTTTGCATTTCCGCTCGTGTTTTAATAATATTTTCCTCACATCTCAAGAGGTGTCTCATTATGTAATATGTCATAATTATGCTGCCGCTTATAGCTTTATCTATTTTTATTTCCATTTAAAATATATTTCAAACCATGCTCGTGATCTTCAGCGTCTGAAGGAAGTCTTCGTTCTCCAAGTCACCTTCGTGGCCTTCGATTTCGGTTTCGGTTTTCTTCACCGTCTCAGAGTAGTCCACTGCCGTTTGAAGAGATGCGAGGTCAAATTCTGCTTCCTCTTCGTGGCTGACAAGCGACACTTCTCGTTGTCCAGTCAGACCGTCGATTCCGTCGTACTCGCCTGTGTTCACAACTGTTAGTAATGCACAAATGAAAAAAGAAATGCTTGCTATCTCTAAATGCTGTGCGTGGGCTTTCGTTATTGCGTTTTGCAATGCGTCAGTTGTGATTAAACAATGGAGGAATGCGAGGCTGTTTAATTTTGTACCTGCTTCTTCTCTTTCTTCCCAGGTGTCCTCGTTTTGGTCACCTTCGGCTTGTGCTCCCTCGCGTGCACCCAGGTCGATTTCTGCAAGTCCAGAGGCTGAGGGGGACTGCTGTGTTTGCTCCGATGCCTGTTTTGCAATGCGTTCGTCTACTTGTATCTGAACTGACTCCAGTGTGGGAAAGTACAAGTCATATTCCAGGAGTGCTTCAACGATGTTTCTGATGTTTTCCCTCTGAACTGTGTTCCTGGTGTACTTGATCAGTTTCTCAACGTTTGTGGTTGCTGCTGCTGACTCAATGACAACTTCGTTTCCTTTCACTGAGCACATATTTGTCGCGTGTCTGAAAATGTTCCACAGGAAAGTGCACATAGTGGATGGCCTTTCGATGTTTCCGAAAAACTTCTTGTGATTTATCGGAATGTTTCGTGCTGCGAAGACTGCGTCTGCTTTCGCAAGGAAAGTGGCATAGATGAGGGATGAAACTGTATCCTGGTCCAATTTAGCGCTCCACTTATCACTGTCGCGGATCACGTCTGAATTCATACTCCTCATAAAGTCATATTTCTGCTGAATGGTTTCTGGCTGAGTGAACGAGTCCATATCTGTGGGTCCTTCTTCGTTCATAATTCTCCTGTGTGAAGTTATCAACAACGCGACAATCAAGCTCGTTAAAGTTCTGATGTTGTTATTCTTTTGTTCCTTCAGTTATGCGTAATGTTGCGCTTTACGGTTTTGGTTCCTCACTGGAGAGCTCAAGGCTCTCCAGCTTCTCCATGCGTTTTGTTGCTCTTTCCCCAGGACCTTCGTAAAAAACTCAGGTCGCTGGGTACTGAAATTTCATATCACATATCAAGAAAACATACAAGCTAAAGCAAGATCATACCGCAAGGTTTAGGGTTTGAAGCAAAGGACACCATATTTCACTATAAGAAGCAAAACAGGGGTCGAAAAATACCTTCTGGTCGACAAAATTCTAGGAAAAACGTCTACTCAAACCTAAAATATTATCATAAATGATATGCGCGAAAAAACATTTTTTCCAGTGCTCGCGCCCTTCGGACGCTGAGACGTTTTTTTTGTGTTGAAGAGTCAGAAAATGTAAAGCTGTAAGTGTTAGGGCAGGAGCCAGGGCGACAAGGCCTAACTGCTAATCTAACTGTGCAATTCTGATACACAAATTAGAACCCTCTAGCTAGCACAAGAGCAGAAACTTACAGGCAATTAAGGTCCTGCTAAACTACTGAAAGGCTCTGTGTCAGCAAGTCAAATTGAAGATTTCAAAGGTGTCAAAGTAAAACCATAAACCAGATTGAAGAAGTCTTTGAGGTCACAGGAGTTCTGCACACCACCATGTTGGTGTGCCTCCAGAGTGAGCAAGAAGTCAATCGACAACACCAAAGTAGTCGGCGGCGGCCTCACTTAAGTCCGATCCGAAGGGAGGATTCCCGAACGGACCTCTCTCATGTAGAGCCATACCGTAAAAGAAGGCCATGTCGAAAGTCAAATCTGCCCGAGCAAGGTCCTGAAAGATGTCAGGGGGCTCAGGCGGCTCAAGCAGTGGCACATTGTCAGCCAACGAGAAACCTTGAGCCGGGATCACAGAATCAACAAAATCATTCGTAGAGTAAAATGACGGAGTTTCCCAATCGAGATTACCACCAGGCGAAGGCATCTCCGTAGCCGGTGCACATGCCGACACAGCAGAAGCCGTGGAAGCCGAAACAGCTACACATGCAAAAGAAATGCAGAAGAGAGAGAGCACTGCGAGAGCGCCGATTGCCGGCGTGCCAAAGCCGAAAGGCGGCACACCGCACCCGATAGTACTGGCCGGAGCCCGTGGCTTCACCGCGAAAGTACCGTCGGCGAAATCCTCGTAGTCGTCCGTGCCATAGCCCGTCAGGTCAGACGGGTGGACGGCGGCGTGATTCACCGCCTGCACGAAGCCTCCGAACTCACCGCATGTCGCCTCCGTGGTGGTTACCCGCGCCGATTGAGTTGGCGCGGGCTGTACATCCTTTACCTGCGAAACAGGCATAGCAGGGGCCGGCACGGCGGACGCCGATGCCGCCGCACCACCTGCCGGAACCTGCCCCTCCGGTGTGATCCCCGCCGCAGCGGCAGGGCCACACACCAGAGCCGATGCATGCTCTCCAACCGCACTCCCAGGAACAAAGGACGCGTGAGTGTAATGTACCTTTTCTTGGGCGGCCTGAACCTCAGTGGTGAGGGCATCAAGCCGCCGCAAGATGTCCTCGTCGCCCGTGCCGTCGGCCGCAGGCTGCACGCTGAAGCCGTAGGCCGACACGTCGATGCCGCCAACACCGCCCGCGGAAAGCACAGCGGGAGGACCGTAAGCCGACGCCGCACGGGCGAAGGCCTCCGGACCATCATCCGCAGCCTCCTGGAAGACCTGCACAAGTGCCAAGGTGTGGAGGCCCTCCGCATCCTCCTCCTCAATAGGAATGCAGAAGGCCGCTGCCGTGGCCGACGAATGCTGGCGCCCACCAAGAGGGCAGTCGCGGTACGCGTGATAGGTGTCACCTTTGCCCGCTTTCCGGCAGCGGTGGCAGAGGGGTTTCGCCTTCATGTTGTCCCTGTCGAACCCCACAGGCGGTGCCGCGTGCACACCCACCCGATGGCCTCGCGGATGCTGCTTACTCCGCGGCTGTTGCTGTTGCTGCCGTTGGGCCGCGCCCGCACGATTGCCTTGCACGAGCGCCTTCAAGGCGGCGATCTCGTCGAGGAGAACGGCGTACTCAGACGACGTGATAAGCGCGGAGGGCTTGCCGCCCGCCCCCAGCGTCTGCTTTTCACGCACTGTCACCCCATCGTCCGACTGCGCCCAGGCCTGAAAGATAGCCACGACGAGGGCCTGAAGCGAGCGGAGAGTGACCCCGCCGAGGTCACCCGCAAGCGGGTACCGCACCTTCACCGCCGCGTAGAAGACCGGGTCGAGGCGGTTGTAGAGCGACAGCTTGCGGGTCTCGTCGGTGGGCTGCCAGTCAGGAGCACGGTTATCCCGCACCAGACGTTGCTCACGAGCCAAGATGGGCTGCGGGTCAACGCCTGCGGGATAACGTAGAGCCGCGTGCTCCTGCTGGTGGCTCTCACGTAGCGCGGCAGGCACGCTCCCCTTGATGATGTCGACAAGGGCACGACGTCCATCTCGGTCAGCCGAGGAGTCCGTACCGCGAAGCCAGGTGTCCGCCACAGAGTTGCGCTCCACGACGAGGGCCAACACGTCGTAGAGAAGCCCATTAACCTTCTCGACAACCAGAGAGGCGGGGTCGTCGAGGTCAAAGGGAGTCAAATCCAGCCCAGCGGACTGAAACTCGGTACGAAGCTGCACCACCAGCTCGGAGAGGCGGTCCGCGTCGTCAGTGCCACGATAATGATGTTTCTTGGAACCAAGGATATCCTCGCGGATACCCTTGGCCCAAGCCCGATGTAAACGCCCCTTGTACACCGCGTCAACCGTGGCATGTTGGTCGACTAGGTGCTTCCGCAACGCGACAGCGGTGTCGGAGTTGCTGGAAGCAGCAGGGGGCACCACAGGTGGGGTGCTAGCGGTCGGAGTGTCCCGAACCGCATCCAAAAGCCGTATTGAGGCGTGCAAATCGGAGTCCCTCAATAGGCGTTTGCGAGCTCGTGTAGATGCCGCCATACCGTAGAAAGCCAGAGAAAAGATGATGCGCGGCTGCACGTTTGGGTGTTGTGGCGGAAATGGAGGGTAGGAGTAACGGCGGAACGTGCGGAGAGGCGAAAAAAACGTGGGGCACTTGCAAATGTCGTCGTGGTCAAAGGTGTCCGGAGCACCAGCCCAAAATACGTAAACCAGCGGGATCGGGGCAGGTAAGATAACGTAAATGAACATTGCCAAAACCGAGCAATAGCAACGCGCGGTGCCCATGACTCGCAGCCGCAAAAAAGACGTCTACCGTAAAGCCATGTCCCAAATCCTAGTCGCACCCAAACGCGCAAGTGCGCACCACCTCTTCAAGCGGCTGCTTAGCCAATCATGGCCAAGATAGCAAGTGGAATGAAAACGTGGATGGGGCCACGACCTACCGGAATATCCAAGTACACTAGATATCAGAAAGTCCCGTACTCGTGTGGATAAACTGTGTAAGATAAATAAACCCTAAGCTAGATATACCCGGAACGGTCTCGGACGGTCTCGGAGTCTAGCCTACCTGTGACACAACGTGTGTCACAGTACGAACCTACAGATCAGTCAGCAGTCCAGTGTTGGTCCTAGGGATCTGTCATAGGGGCCTGACCGGGACTCCCAGTCAGGGCTGCCTATACAGATTTCAGCATCGATTGTGTAGGTTTCGATGTTCCATATTTAATTTACAACACGTTAGATATAGATGCCAATTTAATTGATTATTCGTCGATTGTGCCGATTATCGATACCGGTTTTCGGATATCGGATTGTATCGATACCGAACAATCAAACCGATATAGAGCCTTGGACCAGAGTAGGGACCGAAAACAAAAGACCACCGCTCCAAGTGGTGTAGCCCAAAATTGATGGGAAAGCTAATATATATATATATATAGTGGTAATATATGATAAGCTTCTATATGATTTCGCAGAGAGAAAGCCGAAGCAGTGGGCTTAGGGTTTCCGATATTGTACTAAGGTGAATATTAGAATATGGTGAGTGTTTCAATATTCCTAGAGGTCGGTGACAATGCGACACAAGTGACACAGCAGATGGTCACATCACAGTGAGGGGTGATGACCCCTACGTTCTTCCAGGTGGCGGATGCTATAAGGATGACTTTTCGGATGTCGTTATCATAGCTATAGACAATGCACCCAGTGATACTCAACCAGCCTTTGATTGGAGGCCTACACAGAAAAAGATTGCCAGATGGTTCCTCAATGTCCTTCCTAAGTCCAGAGTCACGGAGAAGAGGCTAGAATACACAGGAGTCAGCCCTGATATTTGGAATGAAGTTATGAACGAAAGCGACAAAGTACTTCCTTCTTCGCTTTGCCCATGGCCCACTCGAGACCCTCCCTATCATCAGAGTAATGCTGAGCATTATTATGGTGGTCACCATGACACGACAATCACCAACGCAAATTCAAAGCCCTTTATTAGCACCGTGAAATGGCCCAAAGTACTTACACTCATGGGGTACCTCCCTCCTCTTTTTGGTACTGTCCTCAACACGATAGGTGTTCCCCGTGGCAAGATTAAACCTCTCCTCAAAAAACTTTCAAGAATCTGTAGGCAACACACCAAAAATAGGCGAGACGTATTTCTGTTAAACACCACTACCACCTTAAACACTGACCCGCATACAGTTGACATCTCGAGCAGTGAGACCATGACAGAAACAGAAGCTGTGCAGCAATCAAACGACTTTCTTCAAACCCTTCTGCAGTAATTTTCAAAAGTCTTGCAATATAAGATGGTTCCCCGTCCCCTAGGGGAGGGGCCCTCCCCTCCCCCCCCCACCACCCCCCCCTCTCCTCCGCCCACCCTGACCTCCTTCCTCATCGTCTCCAAATACCCCCTTAATTCTTCGACTTCCCTCCCCACCGCCTAGTTTCAGCCACCCCTCCACTCACCCGGCCATGGCTGCTTCTCCATCTTCTAGAGTTTTTTGCTTAGCACCTAGCTTTTTCTCTAGATGTCACCCTGCTGAAAAGTGGGTTGAGCCCCTTTGTGGGCGCGCTATAGTAGAGGGAGTAGCCCCTGGTGTTTTCACTAGCCTGCTTTGCAGGGATACCGCACTCTCATGACTTTGTCCCCTTTGCTAGCGTAAATGTTTTATTATTATTATTATTACAGAAGAAGGGGGGCAACCGTCACCCTTATACAGGGGGTGAAAGTTGCATCCCCCGTGAGACGGTAAAATATATGCAAAGGGTGGATAGGATTATATACTCGTACAACACACTGAAACTCTAAAGCAGGCATGTGCAAACCCTGAGTGAATTCGCAATCTAAGATGAGATAATAAAATAAAATCACGTGAGGGTTTTATTATCGGGCTCGGACGAATGGTGTGTGGCACGTCGGATCGAAGGGTGACACAGAGACTGGGGCTCCCGTCCCCAAGGGCGGCGGGGGGGGTTGAAGTCGTTGTCTCCATGAAGTACCCCCCTTTAGGCTATTCGACATTGTGTAATTGCATATCGCGGATACAGGAGAGGAGACGGGAGGGTCCCGAAAGCACCGCGCCTTCATTCTGATTCTCTTCCGGTGCACTCCAAATGTACCTAAAACTTGTCCACGAAATTTAAGATACGGTGTGCGATTATCGGCTTGTCCGCAGTCAATTATTTTACTAAAAATGCAGCCTTAAAATTGCAGACAAATTGCCGTACCTCGCCCCCCTCCTGTGTCATCGCTCAGTTATCTCGCTCTCGCCCGGTTTAGAAAGATAATGACATAGCCGTCAGATATCTCCATCCAACGGCATAGAACTGGGCCTGCGCTGGAACAAACGAGAGCACAAGGAGTAGAAATAAACCGAGACGGGTGCAAATCTGCACACCATCTTTACTCGAAGTCTGTCGTGTGCAGTGCCCACGAGCTTAAATCTTGCGTGTTTCCTTCGTCCGTTTAGACATCTGAAACAAGATTCGCACATCATGGAATCTATGGGTACTGCCGCTGCAGAAATGAGGCGAAGATCGCTACTTACACGCCAACGTAGGCGCCCTCTCCATGCGCCCGCACAAACGTGTCCAAAAACGTTACGTTACGACGGTGGTAGGCTAGCTGATGTTTCGTCGGACGTACTTGAAGTGTTTTGTCTTATGGACTTTGCGATAATTTTTGCTTGATCATAAGTGCATAGCCTGCTTTAAAATGTGTAGCTTTCTTGAAAACCCCACCTTATGCTGTTTCTTTACACCCGTCAGTAAACTTTGAGGTGTTGCATAACCGATATTTCAGGACAAATCCCTGACGACGATGACCAGCAAGAAGTTGCGCGGCAAGCTCGATTAAGGAATTTGGGTCTGAGAGCCTCCTCATCTCCACGCGATGCGGCCACCGAGGGCGAATGCGAAGGCGCTCCTGCGGGCCCAACGGGCGCACCAGCAGCAGCGACGCCACGAGAGATTCCTCAGCTTTCTGCGCAAGTCGCCGATTGCTTCTGTGTATGTCCACGTTGCTTGACCTCACACTCAAGTGCATTATCCTACCCCTTTTGGTCCGCTACAGTGTGTCTTCAGCTCGTATCCAGAACAGTCCTGACCACGCCGTGCGCCTGTTCGTCTTCGTTTGTCACTCTTCGCGGATAATATCCTTCGCTTCGCCGAAAACATATGCTTCCCGCTGCAACAGTAGCTCGACGTCTTAACATCCGTTTCTGCTGCTCGTCGAACTCGGCAGTTCGAGTTCAACGAGACGTGACTCATGACCGCCGCCTGAAAGGATCGTTGACGCAATAGCTATAAACGTCAACGTACCAGATTGTTTCGAACACAAGCTGTGCTGTGTGCTCTTTGTCCGCACCCTAAATGGTTGGACCGCTTGTGCAGCGAATATGTCACACCGGCGAGAACTCGGATATGGGACGACTTTTTTCTCCGTGTCTTTGCAGGTTTGTCATGTCTGTGGTCTGCACTTTCCCATTATGTCATCACTCGTGCCTTTAGAAAACTGTGTCGATCCCACCTGCCCGCTCACAAGCATGGCGTGTTGCTTCCTCCGCATGCTTTTCGTGCGCATTATGTCACAGTGCGTGCAGAGACAGGCGCAGGCTTCAGCCAAAACCCCCAAAGTGCAAAACCCCAAAAGATTCTGCTGGCCGTGTTGCACTGACCACATGAGCGACTGGCTCGACCTCGCGCGGTGCTGCGCGCCTTATACGTGACTAGCCTCGAGACTCGTGCTGCGCAGGGGCACTGTGGGCAAGGTTCACCTTCAGTGCCTCAACTCCTGGCGTCGCTTGAGTTCCAACCCTCATAGCTACTACCGTTGCGATCAGGTGAGCAAAACGACATTTTGCGAACCTTACTCTTTGTGTAATACCGCAGCAACAACACATGGGGCCACCGTCTTGTGCCGCAGTGCGTGCGCGCAAACCCTGCCGAAGGATTTGGACTTCGGGGCGCCCTCCCAAACCCTCAGATGCTGCTTCCGACTTCAGTGGCAGTGGAACCTCGACGGGGCCCCGCAGCAGGGTTGCCATTCTGTGAACCAAGACGCCGTTAGAGCTTTCCTTGATTCAGATTCAATTAGGCGCAGTGATGTGCATCTGCCGTGCCCTCGTGATCAGCCAATTCCGATAGTCCACTCAGGCGAGGTCGTTGGGTGTTGTGCCACATCGAGCAGTGCTTGTACGACTATAATCTTCAACGCGCGGATTTCGCCACGGTGCGCGCTCACACTCTTCAGCGCGCGGATTTCGCCACGGTGCGCGCTCACACTCTTCAGCGCACGGATCTTCGCGGTGCGCGCTCACACTCTTCAGCGCGCGGATTTCGCCGCGGTGCGCGCTCACACTCTTCAGCGCGCGGATTTCGTCACGGTGCGCGCTCACACTCTTCAGCGCGCGGATTTCGTCACGGTGCGCGCTCACACTCTTCAGCGCGCGGATTTCGCCGCGGTGCGCGCTCACACTCTTCAGCGCGCGGATTTCGCCGCGGTGCGCGCTCACACTCTTCAGCGCACGGATTTCGCCGCGGTGCGCGCTCACACTCTTCAGCGCGCGGATTTCGCCACGGTGCGCGCTCACACTCTTCAGCGCGCGGATTTCGCCACGGTGCGCGCTCACGCGCCATATCAGCCCCTCGCTGGCCTGTTCCCGGTCGCACTGCGCCCTTCTAGGCCTCTGCTTGGTTGCTGGCTCCTCTGCCGGGATGAGGTGAGGTGACCAAAGAAGAGGAAGCTACTTGTGCAGAGGGATTTCTCTTCTAATACTTCAGCAAGTGTTGTCTCACAAGCCGCAAGTTAACGTTTGACGCGGATGCCATGTGCCTCGAGATGACACCCGACGCAGGCGTTACAAGCCGCAGGGGACAAGTGAAGCGGGCGTTACAAGCCACAAGGGGACATGTGAAGCGGGCGTGCTGTTGCTGTGCCAGGTCATTGAGTCCCCCACTGTAGTCACTTCTGTGACTCTCATACTTCTGGTGGTGCTTGTGGTACTCTCACCGGTTGTATTTCACTTTCTGGGGTAACTTCCCCTCGCCCCCTTTATCCCATGCATTCACAGCCACAGTCCGCTGCACTCTTATGCTTTCGGCGGTGCGCTGGCACCGCTCCGCCAAGGTGGGCACACAAGCCGCAGCCTGCAGCGAGCGCCCACCGCCTCGCTTGGAGCGGCGTTTTCAGGGTTCTCTCGCCGCCTTGCAAGTGCTTTCCCGGTATTTCGACAGAGCGTCGGGTAATATCTGAAAGTGCCAAAAGTGTGAGTAGCTGCGACGCTGTACTTCGCTCCGGATGAGCTCTCGATTTTGGGGGGAATCCGTCACGCAATGTGGAGGGCAACGTAGCACGGAGCCTGGGAGCTCTGTGCTGCATGTGCTTGAACGTTGAACTTGGCACGAGTAGTTGCAGCTTCGGCTACCTTGTGAGTAGCTTTCTCGTGAGGAGTGAACATGGGGATGGGGGGTTGGCAGGTTGGACCTGGCAGAGCACTTTACACAGGCAAGCCTGATGAGTTTTTGCTGCCTCCCTACTGCCCTAACTAGGGTCATGTATCTCGATGGTAGCTCTGTAAGCGCTTCCGTGCAGACTCGGCTTGTTTAGGGCAGGCCGCACCACCGTGTTCTGATCAAGCCGCGGCTGTACAACGTTTTGCCCTTCGGTTCTCACTTCAAGTCATGCACAGGAGTGCTCCTAACGTTCTCTTCCTCCGGCGAGCTGTGATGTGCGGCTTGTGCACTGCCACTTCCAAGGCTTTAATGCTGTATTGGGCTGCGCATACTTGGTGCCATCTGGCGCAGGGCATGCCTCAGGGCGTGTAGTTCTCCTCCTGTGTCATACATCTGCTACACGTGGGCTTCGGCCCGAAAACGGCGATGACTACCGCATGGCTGCCTGAGGGCGCTGACTGCGCACGCGGCAGGTGCGCGTTTGGAAGGTGGTCGATGAAGGACTGATGGGAGGGAAAGGGAGACGGGCTGGGGAATGTGTGATTTATTCAGCTGGTAAAATGGACACCGCAATGGAAGGGCTGGTATCCCACTGTGCACTTTCCCGCGTGTGTGCCCTGCTGTGCTAGGGAGACAGGGGCATCCGCCCTTTGATTGGTCGCACGTCGGGAGATAAGGTGTCTCCTCGAAAATTCTTTCTTGGAGATGGGCACACCGAGGATCGCAAAGATTGCTGCTTCCATGCAGATGCGATGTATAGGTTGTGCTGAGCAGCCAGCCTGGGACCTTAGGTCATGTAACCTGGAACTCTGAGTACGGGAGCGCAGGGCCGGGTTAATTAGAAACCCTTTAGACTTTGTGGCCAGGGCTATGTTATGAACAATCACATCAGAGGATGACAGCAGCAATCGGATCCAACAGATCTAATCCCAATTCACAAAATTCGACGAGATCAGCTTTGCTAACTGTACGCGATTCGGACATAAGTTCGTGATGCTTAGCCGTGTGAGCTGTTCTTGCAATTCGAGACGCGCCGCCTTTCACTGGATATTGGTTCTGACGTTTCAGTAGGTTCTGAGCACTCCTCTATTCCATTGAATTATGATATTGTAACATTATGCTCCCCATTTGAGAACAGCAGGGGACATGCATGCGATAGTGCACTACCCCTTAAGTGGGCACGGGTACAGGATTTCCATGGGAAGGCGCTGAGAGAGGGCTTGGGGCTGGTGACAGGGTGTTGTATGCACCTCGGGTGGTGGCGGCTTTGGACTGGCTTCTGTGTGGGTGTGTCGTGGTCGGATTCTCCAGCTTCGTGATCTTGAATGTGCATAACTACAGGTCAGTAACGAGACATGCCCGACTGCTTCCATTGGCATTGCTTGAAATACAACTTGGTTTCGCATGGTATACTCTGATAATGAGGTTGACAAAGGCATGCCGACATCGGGTACGCTGTTGCCATGTCAAGCAGTCGGGCTGAAGTCTGTGCACGAGGGGAGAGCAGTGCATTGCCGTTTTGATGCGCAGCAGACCCATCTGCTGCATCATGGGTTTGGAACTGAAACTGGGTGGGAGTTGTGTATTTGGCAGGAGAGATCCACAACAGTTTTACCGATATGTAGGGCCGGGGATCCTATGCTACTTTGCGCAGTATGGTGCACCCATCCTTCGGGTAAAGCTCATTTTCATGCCAGTGGCACAGCAGTCATTGCTGCTTCTTGGAATGGATGCAGTGTGTGCTTGACGTATGGCGCTCCTGGTGCGCCTGGTGCGCGACGGTATCTCGCTGTATGCAGATGCGCTTGCATGGCAAAGCGTTTTCGAATTTTGGTAATCTTGCCATCAGCAGGATGATGCGCCGCACAGTGCTGTTATGCGCTTGCCCCTATCATGGACTCACCGTTTGGCAATGCTTAGTTTCAAGTCGTGTGCTCTTTGCAAGGTGGATATGATCTTGGGTGAGCGATTCTGGAATGCAGGTGTTTGTTGCCCTTGGATTCGGTGCCTCTTATCAACACCTTTATCATTGGTTGCACGAGACTGCAAAGCAACTTTGCATGAAGTTTGGGGAGATCGTGCTGGAAGTGACAGAGCATCAAAATGAATGAGTACGTTTGTGGTGGCAATGATGTGCACGGACTCCTGCAAGTCTCTTCGATAACAGTTGCGTAGAAATATTAACCGATTGATATCAATAAAGCAGATTAGTTGATCGGATCGATCTCGATCCTAAAACATGCCAATCGGTGCTAATGTCTTCCGGGTATTTTTAATCAATACCGATGCCGATACCACACATCGAACACCGACATTATAGGTATCAATAAGAACTACACAGATACATTTTAATCCGGTAGGCTCTTATGCATCCTAAATTATCCTACTGTGCAAGTTCTGATGCCCACGTATTCACCTGGTTAGTTTACACACCCAGGTAAGTAGGCCCGAAACAATTATACCAGCCACGTTCAACGGAATGGTCGCAGGCAGCGAGTTCACAATCAGATTCCGAGAGGCTGACGGCATACTTACCGAATGCCGGATTGCCAGATACTGCTTCACACGACTGGTGAGCAGGTATCGGCCCACATCCAGCGCGTCGCCGTCGAGAGCGAATTGCCATGTACCGCATCACCAGAATCGCTGGTGAGCAGTTATCGGCCCGCCCGCACCCCACGTCGTCGTGGTCTTTCGTAGCACCACATGCGGCTGCGCATCCCGTGCACCCGGCGGCAACCGGCCGTTCTCGCTCATGCTCTCCTCATTAAGGTGCGGTGGCGCGCAGTCATTGTCCGGTGCACAACATACGGTTGCACTTACACCAGAGACTCGGCCGTGTGGTGCAACCGTAGGAACAGCGGGCAATGGTGCACATATTTATTCGGGAATACATGGCGTTGTGGGGAACATGTTTTCCGAGGTCCATTTCTCCATCTGGGGAATAAATTCGATGCCACATGCCCCACCAAACACACGACCTACCGGCGAGGGTGCAAGAAAAACTTTTGCGACATCAAGTAGACACCTATCTACGACCTGTTTCAGGTTATCGCGCTATCCCAAAATTTTCTTGTAAGACCGCTCGCGTGCGTGAACGGTGGTGTCCGCGCGTGGGTCATTCCCGCCCCCCCGCGCGTGATGGTGGTGTCCGCGCGTTACCCCGACTGCACAATATCGAGGTCGGGAGGGGGGGTGGGGTTTACCCTCGGCTGCACGATATTGAGGCTTGACGCGGGAGGGCCCCTAGGGCTAAAGCCATATCATGCTAGGATATGCTTCTGTAGGTTATGGTCGGTATGATTTTAACCAAAAAAGACTGCTAAGAAAATATAGAAATTGCTATGAAAATAAATACGTCGAAACCTCAGTCCACCCTATCTCTATGTCGTTTCGGGATAATACACGACGTCGCGTACTTGTCGCAACAACTACACAAGTGACAGTCGTAACTGCTTACCGGGCGTGCCATACTGTTAATATCTTAAGAGCCTTGCCCTCTACTCTGTTACACTGTTGCACTACAGGCGTGCCACACTCAAAGGTCCAGTGTTATTCGAAAAACATTTTAAAAGGCTGTCGGTCAGAATTACCATCGAGTTGCCTCCAAGGGCCTCGCCAGTGCAGAATATGCCCCTGACTTAGCTCCCCCGCTTTAGTTCATGCCGTCAAGCCTCCTTGTTCCCGGCAACTCACCGCTGTCGCTATCTTCGCAAGAGCTGAGTTCGCTGAAGGAAATTACTGCTGTTTGCACTGACCAACACAGTAATTAAAGGTACCGACCGTTGACATTTTTGTTTAAAAAAAAATTGACGCCCCCGTCAATTCTGTTGCGCCACTAGGAGCGCCCGAGTATAACTCACACAAGATAGAATGTCCGAATATTCACCGATGGTTGAGTTCCTACTGTTTTCGCAATCTGAGCACGTTACATTTGCTACGACTGCGAAGGCAAAAGAAAAATGAGTCAACTCGACCACTAGCTCTATGACGGTTAGCCCCCACACGGGTGTGGGCAGGTCGGTACCACCGAGTTCACTGCTCGTGGCGGGCTCTAGCGCGACGTAGATGGCAAGGGGCAGGTGCCCACCTGCGAAGGACATAAGGTGGGAGGTGTGGAGTGAATTTGGGAGCAAGGGCTTGCCCTGTGCCGCCCTAGTTTTAGTGCAAAATGGTGTTATATAAGGTTGTCGAAAGTGGCCCTGTAGGGGGGGGCTGGGGCTGATTGGTTGAGGTGACTAATCTGGCCGCATAGGCCGAATCACTTCGATTCAAGCGGCGTGTAAAGCATCCCAAGATGCTAGAGGGTTGCCGAAATAAAGTATTTGGGGTGGTTGTTGGGGGGGGGCAAGGTGAGAGCTTAAATTCGAGGGCACATCTGAGGGCCTCGGTGTCACGCGTGAATGGTACCAAGGCTGCCAAAAACCCGAACGTCATAGAGCTAGCGCTGCGGCGCTCCAAGTCTAGCAAAACAGTTGACGCTTTCGTCTACAGCCTGCGTCCCTACGACTGCGTCAGCATATCTGTCCCCAGCCACTGCTTGACGTCCACGTCAGAAGTATGTCACTCGTCGCCCGACCAGTGCAATCACACTTGTCTCTGGACCACCTTGGTCACCACAGTCTCTGCTGTCACGTGTCTGTCACCGGCTTCACAACGCGGCTTCCGTACCACGAGAAGCAAGCGTTTGTGATAGCGGCATTCCTGATGTACACGTCGATTGTCGCGACCAAGGAATTATTCCACTCTGTAGAATAATTAATCGCGGCCATTAATGATGTACACGTCGTTCTGACGCCTAGTGGAGATCTTCTAGATCGACCCGTCTAGTCACCATGACACGACAGCGACACGGCACGCCGCGCCACGACGAATGATGAGATCATCGAATGATCGGACTTTATACTTCAGATGGCCTAGTGGAGATCTCAACTTGAGATCGACGACGACCTCTGCTCCTTATGATTTGGAACCTGGCCAAATTACCTTACCTTACTTAATCAGCATCACCAGCAAAGCGCGAATCCCAACGGGCGACGGACACATACGTACTTCCGATCTCACGATCGGCAGACGCTAACGATGACAGTGCCACTGCAGTCGCGTACATTTACCGCGACGCCACCCACGCGTTATGACATGGCATGTTGGGATGCAAAACGCGAAGCACTGTTGCGCACACGATCCTACGGTCAGATGACCTAGTGGAGATCTCTTTTTGAGATCGATCCGTCTAGTATGAAATGAAATGCAATGCGTTACCAGTCGGAAAACATCTCGTACGACACGCTACATTATGTTGTTATAGCTGTTCTCAATTCAAAATTTGAGGTTTTAAGTGGCGCAATTCAGTAAGCATCAATTCTATTAAAACATCTTGCCACTCGCGACGTGTCGAGCGGCATCACACCATCAAACACGAATTCACTGTAAACGCGCATACTATAACAGAGTGTTACGCCACCAAAACAATCACTACTCGAATGAACAATATGCAACATCGGTGTTCTCTCATCATTCACGCCTCGCTGCTTTTACTCTTATTCACGGGGACGCACGCCGATCTAGCTCATAAATATGAATGCCCTGCGTTGGAATCCTTACGACGATTCAGAAAATTTGAGCATTCCCCTTTAGTAGTATCAAAGAATGGCCTCGACGTCGTGATATGCAGAACGCCGAAAGTTGGGTCTCTATTGTTGAGATCAATTGTGCACGCGCTAAATACACATTCCGCATACTTCACAATACCCAACACAAATTCGTTCGATTACAACGCTACTCGTTTGGCGGACGTCACGAATCTCACGGAATTTGACCGTTTACTCTTTAGTCCCGAAGTGGTCCGCTTGATGTGGGTGCGGAAACCAGCCGATCGTATTTACGCTGGGTTTTGTCAAATGAATCCACATCATTGTCATCGAAACACCACATTCAGTAGACAGGGGGCTGAATTGTTTTTTTCTAAGGATTTCAACCCAAACTACGACTCGACATGCGCACGAGAAGTGACGCGAAGAGATTCTGAAAACGGTAGCAAGCAACATTACTTACCCGCACAACATTGCCGTTGCGGCATTCCCTGCGGTGTGCAGTGGACGACGTATCACATCGAAGATATGTCAATATTTGATGGATTGGCCATTCACATGGGCAAGGATATAAGTAGAATGCCAAATTCGTTGGGGAATTCATCAGCGGCCGACATTCGAGCACACGCACACATGCACAAGTTCATACACACACCCGTTTATCAAGCGTTGAAGACTCGCACAATAGCAGAAGCATCGCATTTTGGATACCGATATACCGAGTGATTGTGCGGTTGTAACTTGGCTGCTCGATGTTCGCGCTGACATTTTAGTATATAGACTTGTTAGGCGCCACATGCTACATAACAATATGTCGTCACACGTAAGATACTAACCAAACAAAAAGTAAAATATATCCTTGAGCGACGGAGTACCGTACGGTACACATGGTGGATATATATATTATATCACTCCAAAAGCATCATCGCATCACATACAAATGTATTGGTACACCTAGTACAGAGAGGGATGTGTACACCGTATGCAGCAAATGCACATAATGCATCTTGGTATATATATATATATTCTGTGAATGATTAACAATATGCTCACTTTGTTAACCGTATAGCTTGCGAAGCGATGCGGGCAATACGCGTCCCTTACTAGCCACATTGCCTATATGTACACCCTTCCGAGTCGCATGTGCACCACATGGGCTACCTACTCCTCATCCCGACATATGGGTAATGAGTCACTGTTTATCGACCACACCAAGCAATGAGCCGAGTAGTGCTACTCTCACTTATGTGCATTAGTTTCTCCCCCCCGCGGTGGATATTACCGTCCTGAAGTGTCCCATGACCTACTTGTAGGTGCCCTTGTGTTAGTGTTGCGATCCGATCGCTGCGCAACAAGGACATATCCATAATATACAAAATTTTTTATATACACCCTGCCACGCCACTCACGGGAACGCAACGTGCAAACAGGGGCACCCAAAATTGTCTTGGGCCCTGGAAAACCTCAGGACGGTATCGACCACCGCGGGGGGAATAAAAACTATATATTTGTCAACTCAACATATCAGGCATGATGATGTCCCGTTCATTTCCATAAAAGCGATAGATGGGCACACCTGAAGACACCTTTGAGCAAACTCCGTAATACAAGAAGTACACCACGTCCCCAAGTATGTAGAAGATATCGAATTGAATAATCTTCCAATATATATATATATTGTATACTTCCTATCGTACCACGTTCAGGAAAGTGATAAGCAAAATAGGAGCACCCACCAAAAGAAAAGCAGGCCCTGGAAGACAATCAGGACGGTAGCAACCACCGCGGGGGAAAAGATCAATTCGACTGCGCAAGGATGCCAAAAGTGAGTGGCCTGAATATCTCAAGCTGTGATATACGTGGGCACACCTCAGAAAGCCTCTTGATGTCGTCAAAATGCACGTACAAAAAGTACTCCTCCTTGCAATTACGTCACGTGGAATTGGCAAACTGTCCAGCACTTGGGACGCTGTATGTATGCTTACATAACTCCAAATGAAATGTGGATACACTGAGCGGACCTTATTAGCGTAGTAACTCTGCACGAGATGTACGATGACTGTCAAACACGACATAATAACAATCACCGTACGGGATGCAACAAACGAGTACGGGATGTAACAAATGAGTACGGGAAGCAACCAAAAGCATCGTGCCCACCCTCGGACGAAAACGAACAACGAGAAAATGTAAATGACACATGTTATAGCAATATATAAACGTGTACAACCCATATAATAAAGTACATATACCCCTCGTGCATCAAAGAGTAAAAATATAATACAATTGTATATAATATTGTATATATATACAGTTGTATATAATATTATATATTATATATATATATCATATTATATATATTATATCACTCCAAAAACACCATACCGTCACATACATGTATACAAATATATATAAGATGCATACGTGTATCGATCACACTACTGATCAATTTTACCGGAGTGAGAGAAACTATATCGATCACATCATCATAAGACAATCTGCTGTTATTTCCACTACACCCCAAATCCAGCGGCAACATTCAGCATCACGAACTGTCCACCATGCATACTTATATTTTTCTGCAAGTATCATCCTGAACGATTAAGTAAGCACATGTGTATACGCGCATCTTCCTCACTCGCCACCGTTTGAATCATATGTGCGCACGTACAATGTGATATATTTTCATCGACGATAATAAATTAATAATGTCTTGGTGTTTCCCTCGCTGTTCCCTGAACATCGTATGTGCGGTGTGCATCATGCATACGTCAATATGCATATAGTGGTGTATGGTACGTGTGTATGGTTTTATATATTGTTCTCCTAACGTATAACAGCATACCCACACACATTGTCGATATGGTAGGTGTACAATCTACAATACGCAGCAACGATGCCACGTGCGCAACTAATACTTAGTGCGATTTGCACTTCTTACAACAGGCTCCCACCATCAACTCGCATGTGTAACGTCCCCTACCAGCGCTATAGGCACAGCCGCCCCCGCCGCTACCTCTACATATACTTTTGGCACAGCAGCTGCAGCCCCATCCCTAACGCCACCACGTGGCCTCCCCGCTCTGCTGCAGGTGCAGCCATGCACGCCGCCACCTCCACACCTCCCGTTGGCACTGCAGCAACAGCCCCTCCCCCTAACACTCCTAACACCACCACGTCCCCTACCTCCTATCAATGCTGTAGCACTTCCGCCCCCTGAACACCACCACACGCCCCCCCAGCGCTGATGCAGGTGCAGTTCGCCAACTTGATCACACTCCTATAGGAGGCGGCGTGCTGGGATTTACCTTTACCCGACAACCCTGACTAGGCGTCCCAGTGCAAGCCTCGGCTATCCCCTAGGTCCTTTCGGACTGAGATGATCTTGATGACAGCTTGCCACGTGGGCGGTGTCACTTGCTAGTGCCATAACTACACGGTTCTGGTTTAGGGTTGGAGACTTCGGCTTGTATCCCAGATCCTGGTATCATACCTGGTGTATAATATACAATATAGAAAGTACTTCCTGCAACGTGTACCCGAATTTACATATTCTAGTACAATTAACTTCACTTAGAACGGTTGTCGGCATATTTACACACGGTAGGCTGCATGCACGTCGGTTTAGGGTTTTACTGATGCTGTCAATTAATGTAGGGTCTATGGCAACTATTTCTACACTGATGCATACTGATATATGGTGTTACCTAGAGACAGTCTACAAACGATGGCGACCATCGACGGCATCAATGCGATACCTGATATGATACGAAATAGTTAGTATTCGTAAATACCACTACTGGAAAGTTGATAGAAAATAAAGCAAGGCAAAACTATAACGATATGTCTTAGTTATGTATTACTTCTTGGGCGTATATGTATAGGATAAACATTGGCTTAGGGCTACTAGGTAGAGCCCATGGCGTGCATACACTACGAGTTAGTATCTCAGGCACGCCTACACCCCCTCCCCTCCGATTCAGAACTATTCGCGTCGAATCGCTTACAGAAGAATGAGTTGCGCTGCACGGTGTCTCCGTACGTTTCCCTAAAGCGTTAGAACTTAGGTTGTGGCCGGGTCCACAACCCCATCCATGGTGTACCACGATCCAGCCTGAAGCAGCAAAAGAGGAATGCCAAAGTTTCATCCGCCAGCGACATATGACCGATGGGCCACTTCATAACTTCAATGGCAAGATATGACCGACAGCCCACCTCAAACCTTCAGCGGCAACATATGACTGACCTCTTTTCCCAAGAAATAATCCATGCTGGCATACTGCACACATCACGAGCCTTGTGCAAATTTCCATACAGAAAAATCCAGACAGAGGGCATACAACCCGTGCATACGAAGCAGTTTCCAGTAAAATTTCCGGGGTGGCACGCACCTGTGGGAAGTAGCGCTCCTCCGGAGAATCCCCACTTCTCAGAGCAAATTTGAGGGTGGGCGCCGAGGTGGAGCTTGTGAGGTGCATCTGCAGGTGCAGATAGGGCTCATGGCAGAATCCCACCTCGCACAGCTTCTGGCCCTCCTCGACCCTGTGCCAGACAACCCAGTTCAAATCATCCACCAGCGATTAGCACTGGAAATATATATGAGACACTCTGTAGCGTGGCATGCCGGGTTGTGCCGCGATGCAGCGCACTAATGGGTTGGGCGCCACAACACGTCAAGCTTCCAAGTTGACACGTCGTGGGGGTGGACCCACCCTGATTCGAAACTCGGACAGGCTCGCAACTCGCCACCATACAGGCCCATATTCAGAAACCAAACTGCACCATATCATTAAGACCCACCGTAAGGTGAACATTAACAGGGGTTTTGCCACCAAGACGTGCAGTGTGGTGGCCACTGGCTCATATCCGATGCCCCCCTTTGATCCACAGCACAGAGCCGATGCTATCGGGGTACTCCACGTCAGCGCCAATCGGAGGAAGGATGAGCCGAATGACACATGTAGCTCCGTGACACAAACAGGATGTACAAGTAGCCACGAAGCGACACGCCTGTTCAGCTCTGTTCCTTTTGCTCTTGCAAACAGGAACTTCACGGGTACCTACGGTACTCTGTGAGGCACACTGCAAATCCGATTTTGTAAGATTTTCTTCACCTGTTTCACCTGTAAACAGTAGAGAAGGTAGTGACTAGACCACTAGGTTGTACGACGGCGATCGAACGATGACAGGAGATCTGACAGCGAAGTCGCGGGGACGGCGTTACGACTTCAAACGACGGCTTCACATCGGCTACGGCAGTACGATTGACTTCACTGTTACTCCTTTGAGGGAGAGGAATGGCTGGAACTGCGAAGGGCAAGTCTACAGAGGATTTCCCTCCCCTCCCGGGGAAGCCAGACATCGGGCATGCTTCCCCTTCCCCGGCAGCACAGTCCACTCAGGACGTGCTGATGCAACAAATTCTGATCATGCAAAAGCAGCAAGGGGAGCTGCTTGAGATGCAGAGGCAGCAGGCAGAGGAGCATCGCCTGCTGCGTGACGAGCTTCAACGACAAGCACAAATCAACGTGGAGTTGGAGGCGAAGGTGGCAGCGAAGCCTGGGACTTCTGACCCGGACACCGTAGCCAAGACCGCCGAGCAACTTCTGGAGAGAAGGAGGAAGCTGGCGTACGTGCCAACAGCCTCAATCAACCCGTTCCCGCCGCGGCCGGCTACGCTGACATCGAGAATGCCGCAGTTGTACGACCTGCACGGCAACAAGACGTACGATGCTCTCTCCAAGAAGTCCAACTCTTCAATGAAGTACGAGTGCCTGGTTCTGGCTCCAGCACTGTCTTATTTGCACGACGTGGTGAACGAATGCAACGAGACGTTGGACGCGAACGAGGACTGCGATTTGTCGAACAGCGAGTGGCAGAGACGTTTCCACGCAGTTACCAACTCGGTGCACGGCGTGTACGCGCTACTGTGCAACAGGTGGACGATGCTGGAACTGCGCGGGCAGCTGGAGCAGGAGCCCGGTTCTTCACAGCGGGGAGGATCGGACGCTCTACGTGCAAAGCTGCAGTTCGTGGAGGACAGAGTCTACCAGGCAGCAGACGGCGTGGTGGCAGATGAGGTGTTGCAGCAGTGGCTGAACGACTTCGACGAGAACCGCGTCAAGGCGATGCTGAGCCTTACGTCGAAAAATGCAGCGAACGAGGAAACGCGGGTGGTGAATCCACGAGATCGAGACCAGCGCTGGAAGGACCGTAAGAAGTACGAGGAGAAGGACGGTAAGAAGCCTACCGAAAAAGGCGGCAAGGGCCGGGGCGGAAAGCCCGCGGCCGATGTGTGATGTGCGTGCCGCCACCCCGTCCAGCGCAACAGCCCTCTCCGGGCGCTGGGCGGGGGAAACTCACCGTGCAACAGCAGGTGAGACAGCGGAGGGGAGCATGGCGCGCGGCGGGCGCCAGTTCCGAGGTGATGCAATGGATTACTCACGGGGTGAAGTTGAGGTGGAAGCGCGGGCCTCCGCCTCCGTTCGACCACGGGGTGTCACTGAGGGATGCTACGCGGCAGCAACAGGTGTGGCTGGACGCGGAGAAGGAGAGGCTGCTACAGAACGGTGCCTGGACGAGAGCGACGAGAAGATCTCATGTTTCTCGCGCTTTTTTAGTGCCGAAACCGGGTACGAACAAGTGGAGACTGGTGGTGGACTTCCGATGGCTGAACCAGTGGTGTGTGAAAAATCGCGTGAAGATGGAGACGCTGAAGAAACTAAGGAGACTGGCGAAACCGGGCGACTGGTGCTTCAGCTTCGATCTCCAGGACGGTTTTCATGCGCTGGGGATCCACCCGGACTTTCAACGATTCATGCAGTTCGACCTGCAAGGGGACCTGCTGCAATGTTCAGCGATGCCGTTCGGATGGAGCGACGCTCCGAGGGTGTTCTGCAAGTTCGTACGCGTGATGGTGGAAGCTCTACGTTCTCCACAGGCAGCGGGAGATCGCAGAGAAATCAAGAGGCTGCGGGACAGTTCCGCAGTACGACAGCGATGGTCAGTCCGTCGCAGGACCGGTGGTGCTGGCGGGGACGCGAACCGTCACAGCGGAATGCGAGTACTACCGTACATGGACGATTTTCTGGTGCTGGTCGACTCTCAGCGAGAAGGCTTTCTGCGTCGAGAAAAAGTTCAACTGGTGCTTCATCGACTTGGCCTACGGCGGAACGAGAAGAAGGGCCAATGGGAGCCTACACAGGTGGTGGAGCACCTCGGGCTGGAGGTGGACCTGAAGCTGGGACAATTCCGTGTAACAGAACGACGGGTACACAAGATCCACACCAAGGCGAAGGAGATCCTGTGCGACGCAGCGAGAAATCGGAGGTGGATTCCTGCCAGGAGACTGGCTTCCTTCACGGGACTCTGCCAATCCGTGTACTTAGCAGTACCAGCGGCGCGGCTCTACCTACGGGAGCTCTACTTCGTGCTGGCAGAAAAACGCAGCTGGGGAGCAAAGGTAAAAATCTCGCGTGCAGCTCGGGGGGACTTAGAATGGTGGTCCAGGCTGCCTGTGATGAGCAGGTGGCACGGTCGCAAGATCTGGGGATCCCCGACGAGAGCGAAGGTGCACACGGACTCTTCGATGACGGCCTGGGGAGGAGTGCTGAACCTGAAGTTCCCCGCGCGAGGTTTCTGGCCAGACGAGATGCGCAACTGGCACATCACACACCTGGAGCTGGAGGCCGTGTACAAGACCGTACAGGCGTTCCTGCAGGAGCTGGAGGGCAAGGTCGTACGGCTCTACTGCGACAACCAGGCGGTGGTGGCAATGCTTTCGCACTTCACCTCCAGAAACCCGGACCTGATGAGGAGAATGAGGAGACTCTGGCTGCTACTGGATCTGCACGACATCGAGTTGCAGGCTCGTTACATCCGCAGCGAGGCCAACGTGTGGGCCGACAACCTTTCTCGTTGCGAGGATTTGGACGACTGGCGGCTCAATCGAGACTGGTTCGTGTGGGCCAACAAGCAGTGGGGGCCCTACACAGTCGACCGGTTCGCTTCCGAGATCTCCGCGCAGCTTCCTCGGTACTACGCTGCGTGGAAGGACCCGAAGTGCGAAGGTGTGGACTCTCTGACGTACGACTGGCGGGGGGAAAACAATTGGGTGAACCCCCCGTGGGCGCTGCTGGACGAGGTGGCGCACAAGCTGCGGGAGGAGGGGGCCGCTGCTACGGTGGTGGCTCCGTACTGGCCGGGACAGTCCTGGTTCAGGGAGCTGGAGGCCCTGGCCACCGAGGTGGTGATCATGCCGCGGCGCATGGACCTGTTCACTCCGAGCAGGCTGGGAGGGTCCGAGCTGCTCGGGCCCTCAAAGTGGGACGCTGTGATTTTCTTCATCGAGGCGCGCCCGTGAGTTACTACGCTGCTGAAGTACAAAGGAGCTTTGCTACGAGTACGACAGCGAGCAAGGTGACCGTGGGGTCGAAAATCGAGGTGTTCTGGAAGGACGATGACTGCTTCTACCCGGGTGTGGTGAAGGAGTTCGACGAGGACGGGAAGGCGGACGTGCTGTACGACGACGGCGACGAGGAGACGCGGGACTTGTCCGAGGAGAACTTCAAAATCATCAACAACGTGTCAGAGCTGACGGACGAGGCAACGGGCGCGGACGGCGAGAACATCGAGCGGATCAGCGGAGGCGACTACGAAGAGTACAAGCGCGGTGGTGCTGTACAAAACTTCCTCACGCGCTCACTCTGTGAGCGGTGGAGGGGTGAGTTGGGACCTTCCCGGCTCACGGAACTGGCAGTGACGATGCAGAGAAAAGCACTGCTGGACACGACGATGAGCAACTACGGACCGAAGGCGCGGCGCTTCATTTTATTTTGTGAGCAGCACCAACGGCCGTGGCTGCCAGCATCGGAGGCGACGGTGTTGTTGTACATCGCCTCTCTGTTGAAGGACGGGGGCATCAAGTCGGCCTCCTTGCAGCCGTACCTGTCTGCCATCAACAACTACCACGAGGACCTACGTTTTCCTGGACCAGCGAAGGGGCGTTCTGTGACCCGAGCTGTGAAGGGGATGGCGACCATCCAGGCGGAGCTGGCGGTGCAGGAGGAGAACATCGAGACCCAGCGGACGTGGCTGCCAGCGGCACACGTACGACGTGTGCACGAAGCAGCGCTGAGTTTGACTCCGAGATCGCCTGAGGAGCTGCGGCTACTGCGAGCCTTCGCCTACGTGGTTGTTGCCTTCGTGACCTTCGGCAGACCGGACACGGGGACTTCGTTGTCACGGCAGCACGTTCATTGTGGCGACAGTGAGTTCTCAGTGGTGCTGCTAAAAGAGAAAGGACGGCGGCATCAACTGGTGAAGAGACGCCTGTGCATCCCCTGGAAGGGGGTGGCTCTGTTGAAGGAGCTGATCGAGCACTGGGAGTTCCACCGTGACACGGCTTGGAACAGTTCTGAGAAGACTCAACCTGACGCCTACTGGCTGCTACCCGAGGACCCGAAGAACTTCAAGGCTTCAGTGGCAAATGACTGGATTGGTCTGGCTCTCAGCGAGCTGGACTGCAGACCTCCGGAAGGAGGTCACTTTTCTGCACACAACACCCGGAAGGGTGCCACGACGTGTGCTCGAGCTGTGGGTGTTGCAATGGAGAAAGTGTGCTTCTTTGGAGGCTGGTCACAGTTCTCTTCGGCAGTGCAGCACTACATCGACCCGACAACTCTGAGGGACACAGACATGGACTACTACTTCGCTTGGTTAACATGGTCACAGTGACAGAGATCAGATTTCTTTTGTGTGCCTCACAATTTCATCTTTGGTTTCATGGCAAATGAGGATTCGAGCAAAAGAGAAATGTTCAAATTGGAGTGCAACAGAATTTTTGTGGTTTCAGACTTTCAGAATCCGTGACTCCTGCTGCAGTAGAGCCGAATGACACATGTAGCTCCGTGACACAAACAGGATGTACAAGTAGCCACGAAGCGACAAGCCTGTTCAACTCTGTTCCTTTTGCTCTTCCCACCGCTCCCGACCCAGAGGACTCTTTCCTTTTGGTGACGTGCACAGACAGTCTGGACATCTCATCAAAACTAGAATTTAGAAAGCATTCAAAAAGCACTTTATGCATTTTAAACACTTTACAAAATCATTTTAATGAAATGTATTGCAGTGCCTGCCTTTGGCAAATGAGGATTCGAGCAAAAGAGAAACATTAAAAATAGCTTTTTTCTTACATGCGTTTAAGTGTGAGAGAGAAAATCTCTTTTTGGAATGTCTTTTCTAGGCTGATTCACAGCTTCACATGCTTTCTAGGCTGATACACAGCTTCTAAGGCAAAAGGTTTAGAGTCTTCTGGGTTGGGTGGGTAGGGAAGGCAAACTAATAGAGCAGAGGATTCCCGGAACGGAAAACCTAAATATTGTCGTGTGTGAAGCCTTTGGATCTAACTCAGCTGATAACGTTTGATCTGACGGCTAGGAAAACTCTGGTCGATCTACCGGCACAGAAATGTTTAAATTGGAGCACCGTGGAATTTTAGTGGTTTCTGCCACGTAAGACGTCCATGACCCCTGACACTGCTTGGAGCTCTAGGAGACGATTTGTGTCACGTGTAGTGTCACAACAACTAGACAAAAAGCCCGGGAAGCCTCATCGGCTTCAGCTCTGTTCTTTTGCCTTCCAGGAAAAGAACTCCACGAAATATATACATTGTATATATTTTCTGTGCGGCACACTGCGAATTTAACTCTCTTACTCCTGTAGTAGTAAGCTTAAGGAAATTTGCACAAGTACGAAAATGGCTGGTAGCACAAACGGCAGCAAATCAGCAGACGACAAGCCTATCCAGGGTGGAGCTGCTGCTGGATCTGCGGTTACACCGGAAAGTCCGGAGTTGCAGCTGTTGGCTCAGAAGATGAAGCACCAACAGGAAGCCCACGATGCGGCAATGCAACAACAAGAGGCTAACAGGAAGCAGCACGATCTGCAATTCCAGCTTCTTACTGAGCAGCTCAAAGCTCTGCGAGCAGAGCCATCTGCGTCCCAGGACGCAACGGACGATGCTGCAACAAAGAAGGCAACGACGGGGGACGCGGAGCTCGAGAAGCTCAAGAAGCTCCCGTACTGTCCGTATGCTGACGTGAACCCGTTCCCGACGAGGCCCGACACCATGACGGATTGTATGCCCAAGGTCTTCGACTGGTATGATGACAAGACGCACACCACGTTGTGCAAGAAGGCGAACTCCTCGATGAAGTTCGAGCAGATGGTCCTGCTGGGACCAGCTCTGGCCTACTTCCACGACGGGATTGTGTACGAGGAGACCACGATGGACATGATCGAGGACCTGCGCAAGGCCGAGCACACTCTTTTCCTCAACGAGCTGTGGGACCGGTTGTTGCGTGCTCGCGACACGAAGAAGGGCGTCCACGGGATGCACTGCAACCGGTACACCATGATTGGGTACCGGGCCATGCTTGAAGTCGACAACGAGGCGAACGGCGGTGCGGACGCCGTCAGGGCCAAGCTGGCCTTTATGGAGCAGAAGATTTACTCCAGCACAGAGGGCATGGTGGCGGACTCGGTCCTAACCAAGTGGCAGGCGGAGTTCGACAGCTCGAAGGCGAAGGCTGTGATGATGACGACGGCCAAGCAGGCAGCGGGCGCAGCGTACAAGCACTCACGCAGCGACCACCGTGTTAGAGGAGGCGGACGAGGAGGCGCGTCACCTCCTCAATACACCCCGGGTAAGGGCGCTAAAGGCGCTAAGCCCGCGAAGGGGTAAATGTGACTCTCGGCACCACACCTGACTCCTGATGCTCCGGGGTTCAGGTCAAGCGGCGCACAATACAGGAGTATGTGCGAAGACGCAAAGGAACTTGGCGCGCAGGGGGCGCGAGCAGCGAGGTGCTGCAATGGATCGCTCGAGGAGCAAAGATGCGGTGGGTGAAAGGCCATCCACCAACGTTTGACCACGGTTCTTCGCTGCGAGATCTGATGCGACAACAGCAGGAGTGGTTGGACATCGAGACGGATCGCGCGCTACGGTCGGGTGTTTGGGTACGAGCACGGCGACGATCTCACGTTTCACGCGTGTTCCTAGTGCCGAAGCCGGGAACGAACTCGTGGAGACTGGTGATGGACTTCCGATGGCTGAACACCTTCTGTGTAAAGTCCAAGTGCAAGATGGAGATGCTGAAGAAGCTGCGACGACTAGCGAGTCACGGCGAATGGTGCTTCTCCTTCGACCTCAAGGTCGGTTACCACGCGTGGGGATCAACCCGGAGTTCCAGAAGTTCATGCAGTTCGACATCCAGGGGGTTCTGTACCAGTGCGGTGACCTCCCCTTCGGGTGGTCGGACGCACCACGGATCTTTGTCAAGCTGATGAAGACGCTCGTGGAGTTGATTCGCTCTCCGCAAGCGGGGAAGGATCTATACGAAGTAAAGAAGCTGAGAGACGGACAAGAAGTACGACGACGGTGGGCGGTGCGCAACCGAGACGGAGGACTACGACGACACTCGGACCAGACTGGAGCGAGGGTGTTGCCGTACATGGACGACTTCTTGGTTATCACGCAGACTTGAGACGACGCCTTCGTGCAGAGGGATCGTGTGGAGAACTTCTTTCTCGTCCAGGTTTGCTCCGAAACGAGAAGAAGGGACACTGGGAGCCGACGCAGCTGGTGGAGCACCTAGGGCTGGAGGTGGACTTCAAAGAGGGCATATTTCGTGTCACGGAGGCGCGCCTCAAGAAGATCCATGCGAAGGCGACGGCGCTGATCCGCCGAGCGGCTCGCGAGTAGCAATGGGTGCAAGCCAGGGAGCTGACAGGCTTCAACGGGCTCTGTCAGTCGGTGTACTTGGCAGTCCGGGCGGCGAGACTGTACTTCCGAGAGTTGTACTTCGTGCCGGGAAAGAAGAGATCTTGGGGATCCAAGGTGAAGCTGACAAGGCAAGCCTGGGGAGACCTACAACGGTGGTCCAAACTACCGGTGACGAGTCGGTGGAACGTGCGAAAAATCTGGCAGAGCCCGACGAGGGCAAAGCTACACACAGACTCCTCACTTTTTGCGTGGGGAGGCGTGCTGAAGCTGAGGAAGGAAGCACGGGGATTCTCGCCGGACGGGCTACGAGAGCTCCACATCACCCCCCTCGAGCGGGAGGCGGTGCACAAGACCGTCAGATCGTTCCTTACCGAGCTGGAGGGGAAGGTCATACGGCTCTACTGCGACAACCTAGCAGTGGTCGCAATGCTCGCGTACTTCACGTCCCGGAACCCGGAGCCGATGCGACGTATGCGGAAGCTTTGGCTTCTTCTCGACTTGCACGACATCGAGCTGCAGGCGAGGTACATCCGCAGGGAAGCCAACGAGTAGGCGGATCAACTCTCTCGGGACCAGGACCTCGACCACTGGAGGATCAACGGGAGGTGGTTCAAGTTCGCCAAGGAGAAGTGGGGGAAGCACTCGGTGGATCACTTCGCGTCCGAGATCTCGGCGCAGCTGCCGAGGTACTACAGTGCCTGGCACGACCCGGGTTGCGAGGCGGTGGACTCGTTGACGTACGACAGGAGGTGAAAACACAACTGGGTGAATCCCCCGTGGGGGTTGCTGGACGAGGTGGCTCACAAGCTTCGGGAGGAAGGAGCTGCAACAACAGTGGTGCCCCCGTACTGGCCAGGCCAAGCGTGGTTCCGGGAGCTGGAGGCGCTGTCGGAGGAGCTGGTGATCGTGCCTCGGCGCAGGGACCTCATCATTCCCAGCCGGCTGGGTCATTCCCAGGAGCTGCTCGGATCCTCCGGTTGGGACGCAGTCTTGTTTGACATCCCCAGCGCCCAGTGAGCTGCCACTTGTGGGGGTGTGAGGGTGAGTGATGCCAGCTGCCACGTGATGGGGGTGTGAGGGTGGAGCAGACCGACATCGAGAAGTACGACGAGGTGAGACCCGGTAACAAAATAGAATTATTTTGGCCGGAGGACCGGGAATGGTACCCGGGGACCGTGGGTGACACGGAGCACGGGACGACGAAGATCATATACGACGACGGGGACATGGAGGATCTCTGCGGGAGGAGACGTGGCGAGTACTTCCCTCCGTGACCACCGAGGAGAATCCGCAGGAGGTGAAGCCGACTCCATGGAGAACGGCGTTGTTGCAGCACTGGACGGGCTAGCTTGGTGACAACCAGTACTCGAGCACGGCAGCTGCGATGCAGGCTTCAGCGCAGCAGAGATCGACGGCCGACAACTGCTGACAACAAGGCAGGCATTGGGAGAAGTTCGTGAACTTCTGTGGGGAGCACGGGCTGCAGTGGCTGCCAGCATCGGCAAAGACGGTGCAGCTGTACGTGGCGTCGTTGCTGGAGTTGGGCACGGTGAAGGGCACCTCCCTTCAGCCGTACCTCTCGGCCATCAACTGCTTCCACGAGGACTTCAGCTTTCCAAGGCCGGCCAAGGGGCGGGATGTCACGCGGGCTGTCAAGGGGATGACGGTGATGCAGACGGAGGCAGCGGAGCAGCGGGACATCACGGAGACGGTGAGGACTTACCTGCCAGCCTCGGCGGTCAGGTGTGTGCACAAGGCTGCCCTACGGTTGCCTCTTGCAACCGTGGAGCAGCTGAAGCTCTTCCGAGCTTGTGTGTACGTGGTGGTTGCTTTCGTGACTTTTGGCAAACCGCACACGGGCACGGCGATGCGGCGGGAGAGCCTGCTGCGGGATGGCAACGGGCTCTCGATTGTGCTCGAGAAGGAGAAGGGCAAGAACCACCTCTTGTGTAAGAGGAGGCTCTGCATCCCGAGGGCGGGAGTGGCAGGGTTGCACGAGCTGCTCATCCGGTGGGAGCAGGCTCGGGCTGATGACTGACTGCGGGATGCTTCAACGAGAACATCGAAAGCAGCGGACACGGGCAGCTACTGGAGGCTGCCGTGTGACAACAAGAAGCAGTTCAAGACCGTTGATGCTAACGAGTGGATTGCTTGTGCCTTGGGGCACGTGGGGTGTGTGCCTCCGGAGGGAGGGCATTACACAACCCACAACACCAGGAAGGGTGCCACTACTTGCTCACGTGCAGTGGGTGTAGTGATGGAGAAGGTTTGCTTCTTCGGGGGTGGGTCCAACAGTCTTCGGCAGCACACGACTGCATCGATCCCACAACAGTAGCAGACTCCGAGATGGCCTACTACTTCGCGTGGATGGCGCCGAGATGGCAGCAGACAGCAGAGCCTGAGGAGTTTTGGAGTGCCGACACCAATCTCTGAGACATGGCAATGAGTCCGTGTGCAAAAGAAGTGTTTAAATTGGAGCACCGTGGAATTTTAGTGGTTTCTGCCACGTGAGACGTCCATGACCCCTGACACTGCTTGGAGCTCTAGGTGACAATTTGTGTCACGTGTAGTGTCACAACAACTAGACAAAAAGCCCGGGAAGCCTCATCGGCTTCAACTCTATTCTTTTGCCTTCCCTGCCCACCCAACCCAGGAATCTCTGTTCACTTTGCAGAGGACAATTTCTAAAATTTGACATCCATCTAACTAGACTTTCACTAACTCTGGTAAGTCCAGCTGGCAGCTTAGACAGCCCGGTCAAACAAAAGCTATTTATGTCTAATGGATGGCTGGCACTGTGCCTTTTGGCAACGAGTCCGTGTGCAAAAGAACAGAAACCTCTAAAATTCCGCAAGCTCCAATTTAACCATTTCTTTTGCTCTTCACATCTCATTGCCATGTAACAAAGATCATTTGGCACACTGCCCTGTGCCAGGCTGCTGCTGCCGCCACCTGTGAGTGGCCCACCCGAAGTACTTCTACATGTGCTCGTCGGGAACAGCTGCCGGGTCAATGTAGGAGTGGATGGCGAAGGACGGCTGAGACCAACCGCCCAGAAAGCAGCACTTCTCGAGCGCCGTGCCGATTGCCCTGGCACAGGTACAAGCCCCCTTGCGGGTGTTGTGGCCCGAGAAGTGCCCCCCTTCCGGAGGGACACACCCCAGCTTCCCCAGCGCCAACTACACCTAGTCATTAGCTTGCGTCGACTGGAGCTTCCCTCGCTCCCACGGCAGCCCCCAGTAGCTGCCCTGCACATCCGAGCCCGTCACCGGGCGCCCCCCCCCAACTGGCATCCCGTACCTGCCGCCAGTGCTGCAGGAGACGCACAAGCCCCACCACCCCCGCTGCGGGGATGGTGCGCCTCCTCCTGAGGCGCACATGCCCCCTGCCCTTCTCCTTGTGGAGAACCACGGAGATCCTGTCACCTGTGATGCTGACGTGCTCCCGGCTCATGGACACGCCCGGTCAAGGTGACGAAGGCAAACACCACGTAGGCGCACACCCGGAGCAGCTCCGTAGCCGCCCTGCCCACCGGCTCCATCCCCAGCCCGTGCGCATGCATCGCCGAGACATGCCTGGCCAGCAGCAAGGTCCGCACCGTCTGCTCCTCACCTGCGGCATCAGCTGCTTGCACCTGCAGGTAGGACATGCCCTTCACCGCCCTAGAGACCGCCCGGCCCTTCGCAGGCCCGGGGATCCCCGCGTCCTCGTGGTAGTTGTTGATGGCGGAGAGGTACGGTTGCATGTTGGATGCCTGCACCGCGCCCTTGTCCAGAATGTGGGCAATGTACAACCTCACTGTGGCCTCCGTTGCCGGAAGCCGCTCCCTGTCCTCCGCCTCACAGAACGTCATGAAGGCCCGAGCCTTCGGCCAGTAGTTGCCCACCGTCTTGCCGCCCAATGCTGCCCCCTGCATCCGCACTGCCAGCTCCGTGAGTGAGCTGTCCCCCAGATCACCCCTCCAGCGCTCCTGCAGCGCCGCATCCCAGTCGCTCACCTCCTGCACAGCTGCCGGGACCACCTCATACTTCTCCTTGCTCATGTCCAAGTCTTCCTTGTCCCCATCTTTGTAGGCACTGTGGGTCAGGCCATCAGGCCCCGTGTCACCCACGGTGCCTGTGTACCAGGCATCATCCTCGGACCAGTACGCTTTCACTTTGCAGCCAGCCACCAACTTCGCCCGCAGGGTGCGCCCTGCCGCCCGCCTCCCATCCTGCAGGTAGTGGTCTCGTCCAGAAGAAACCATGGCGGGTTGACCTAATTGACCTCTCCTAGCCAGGAAAAGGCCAAAGAGTCCACGCCTTCGCACCCCGGGCCGTGCCACTGTGCGTAGTAGCGCGGCAGCTGGGCGGAGAGCTCCGAGGCGAATCGGTCCACTGTGTACCGGTGCCACTCCCGCTCTGCCCACTGAAACCACCGCCGGTTCGGCCGCCAATCGTCCAGGTCCCGGTCCCGGGACAAGCGGTCGGCCCACTCGTTTGCCTCGCTTCTGATGTACCTCGCTTGGAGCTCGATGTCATTCAAGTCCAACAAGACCCACAGACGCCGCATTCGCCGCATTAGCTCTGGGTTGCGTGACGTGAAGTGCGAGAGCATGGCCATCACCGCCTGGTTGTTGCAGTAGAGGCGCACCACCTTGCCGGTGAGCTCTCTCAGGAAGGATTGCACCGTCTTGTACACGGCCTCCAACTCCAGGTGCGTGATGTGGAGATGCCGTAGCTCGTCGGACCAGAATCCTTTTGCCGCGTGCTTGAGGATCAGCACTCCGCCCCATGCGAACAGAGGCGCGTCGGTGTGCACCTTCGCTCTCGTGGGGCTGTGCCAGATCTTGCGACCGTTCCATCGGCTTTGAGCCGGCAGCCTGAGCCACCACTCGATGTCGCTCCATGCCAGCCGTGTGAGCTTCACCTTCGCGCCCCATCCCCGCTTCTTGAAGATCACGAAGTGCAGCTCCCTGAGATACAATCTCGCCGGAGGAACTGCCAGGTACACTGACTTGCAGAGCCCCCTGAATGCCGCGAGCCTCCGGGCTGGGAGCCACCTGCGCTGCCTCGACGCCTCGCTGAGAAGCGCCTTGGCCTGCATGTGAATCTTCTGCAGCCTCACCAGCGTCACTCGGAACTGTCCCGCCTTGAGGTCCACCTCCACCCCGAGGTGCTCCACCAGCTGCGTCGGCTCCCATTGCCCCTTCTTCTCGTTGCGCCCCAACCCGAGTCTCGCCAAGACCCGAGATGTCAGCTCGCGCGCCCTGAGCGCCTCGACCTTGCTACTTAGCAGCAGCAAGAAGTCGTCCATGTACGGCAATACCCGTGCCCTCTGCTGATGCTCCTTGCGTCCGCATCCTCCAGCTCGTCTGCAAACTGCCCAGCGTCTCCGCACCTTGCTTCCGCTTCGCAGCTTCCGCACCTCCCACCGATCCGCTGCTGATCGTGGAGAACGCACGCACTCCACGAGCACCTTCATGATTGTGACGAAGATGCGGGGAGAGTCGTTCCAACCAAATGGAAGAGCCCCAAACTGGAATAACTCCCCCCGCACGTCGAACTGCATGTACTCCCGGTAGGCAGGTTCGATTCCCACGACGTGGTAGCCGTCCTGGAGATCGAAGCTGATGCACCAATCGTCCGGCTTGGCGAGCCGACGCAGCTTCTTCAGCGTCTCCACGAGACTCTACGCAGTGCGAGTTCAACCAGCGGAAGTCCATCACTAGACGCCACTTGTCCGTTCCCGGCTTCGGCACCAGGAACACTCGAGACACGTGGAGTCGCCTCCTCGCTCGCACCCATGCGCCCGTCTTGAGACAACGCTCTGTCTCTGCGGCCATCCACTCCAGCTGCGGAGGGGTGGCATCGGCCAGCGGCACTCTGTGATCGAAAGGCTGAGGCGCCTTGTCGACCCAGCGCATCTTGGCCCCTTTGGTGATCCACTCCATCACCTCGGAATTCGCGCCAGCTGCGCGCCATGCCCCCCTTCTGCTCCGCACTCTTTCCTGCAGGGTGGGCTCTTTCCGTTGGACGCCCTGAGGGGCAAAAGGCGTCCAACGCTTTCCCGATCGGAAAGTTGGGTCTGGGCTTGCTCGCCCAAGCCCTGACCCCCTACCGCCTTTGCCGCTGCCGCGGCCGCCTTCACCCTTGCCAGCTCCACCGCCCGCTGCACCCTTGCCTTTTCCTCCTTGACGGTCACAAAAAGTCGAAACTTTGGCGCTGGCCTTGGCGTGGGTGTCTGTTGCGCTCTGTTGCTCCAACTGAACTTCCATCCCGGTCGTCTGCGCGGGCGTCTCCGGTTGTTCCGATGCGCCGGAATTGTGATCCGCGCTTTGCTCACTTCCTTGATCGACCATGTTCTTGAGTCGTCAAAGGTTCTAAAAAACTTCCACAATAACGGTAAAATATGTGATAAGAAATTTGCACTGTGCCGCACTAAGAATTTCCCGCGAGGAATATTTCTTGTGAGGTTCTTTTGCGAAGGCAAAAGAACAGAGCTGAGGATTCCTGGAACGGAAAACCTAAATACTATCGTGTGTGAAGCCTTTGGATCTAACTCAGCTGATGACGTTTGATCTGACGGCTCGGAAAACTCTGATCGATCTACCGGCACAGAAACCTCTAAATTTCCACAAGCTCCAGTTTAACCATTTCAAATGATACAACTCCGCCCCACTTCGCATCGCTGCATGCAGCCTTCGCGGGGGTTTCTAAGGCCAAAGGCAGAACCCGGGGAGCTTGCGTGGGAGGATGAGGGCATGTGCTTCGGAAGAGAGTTTTTGTGTCAAAACAATCGTACAATCGTACATCATGCCCAGACTTTTATTTACATCAATCTCCACACCACTTCGTTTCAGGGCACAATACATGTTGACCAAGTAAAGAGTGAAGAAGCGAACCCCTCCCGATGAGTCGGTCGGCTCTGGAAGATTTGGGTGGACATCTGGAGTCGGCTCTGGAAGATTGAGGCGGACTTTTGGAGTCGGCTCTGGAAGATTGAGGCGGAAATCTGCAGTCGGCTCTAGAAGATTGAGGTGGACATCTGGAGTCGGCTCTGGAAGATTGAGGCGGACATCTGGAGTCGGCTCTGGAAGATTCAGGCGGACATCCGGAGTCCGCTCTGGAAGATTGAGGTGGAAATCTGGGGTTCACGGCACCGTTAAGCCCTCACCTTGATGTGCACATACTCCACAAAAGCTCCATCATCGAGCTCGAGCATCACACTGTTCCACATGAACAAATTGTTTATCTGCAAAGTGCGAGTGGAACGGCCAAGCATCTCATTGTGAGTGCAAAAGCGATCCTGCTGTCACATGTCGATGAGCAGGCTGCGCACCACAGAAAAGTTCTAGAGGGCAAGTTGTGTGGGAGGTAAATACGTGGATTCCTGTGACGGTGTGGCTCTGCCGGACCTCTGCGACCTTCCCGGAACCTGCGTGTCCCCCAGCTCAACTGAATAACTTTGGATCTGGAAGCATCAACAAGTACACAAAGCAAAGGAGCTCGGCCGTAGGATTCAGAGCGCTGGCCCTGCAACACTCTGAGACGAACTTCCCAAGCTCCTAGTGGTCCTTTGTCGTGCTCGAAGGCCTCACTTCGTACTCTAACATCTGAGGCGCAGCGGATATTCAGTGGCGCATGCGGCGAACTTGAGTATCAACAACGGAGTGGTGACACTTCGATTGGATACGGCTGTTTGTAAAGCAAGGCGTGGAGGCGTACCGATCGCGAGGATGGGGGTGCCCACGGGGCATCGGAAGTCGACCGCATAGCATGACTCCGCAAAGAAATGTGTGAAGCTCCCTTCGATGCCCTGCACTCTTCCACCCCCACCTCCCACCCTCCGTGGGCAATGCCAGTTTCGTTGACTCAGGAATTGAGTGCAACGTGAGCTTTGTCCTAATCGAGCTTCAGACCCCTGTCATGGCAAAGCCACGCACGAGATATGTAGCCTTTATAGGCACTGCATGCTTGTGACCACACGCCAGTTAACCCTGATGGTTGGTGTAGGCACCGACCCTTGCTACAGTATATAATAGAGCCCTCCGGGCAATATCGACACTGCACAGAAGTCCTGTGGCTAAATATGATACCGAAAGCATCCTGTTCGCCTCCCTGGGTGAAAGTTTGGCCAGCTTCACCAAATTAACTCACCGTATGTGGTTAGAGACGCCCATTCCACCGAAGCGTGTAGCCCTCGGTGTTCCCAGTTATCAGGGGGGCGGTGAACGTGTTAGCGGGGATCAATATGCATTCGGAGAAAAGACCGCACCAGTGTGAGGTTCTTGGTTCTAGAGCATGGTGAAATTTCGTCTCTTAAGCAGTGGAGTGGGATGTAGCCCAGCTTGCTTCGGCCTTTCTCGACTCCCTGCGGAGGTCGACTGTGTGCGGGCGATAACGAAGAGACATCGACCTCCCGGACTTGGACGAAACGAAACCGAGCTCTTAGATCTCGACCTTGACTCACCGCGGACCATAGTGTACCGCCTCGTAGGTTGTCCCGGACAACAATAAACTGAGACAGTCGTTTGGGTTTGAACCTGCGGACTCCCCTCCAGTGCTAGGATCTGGGGCTCCAGAATCCGATTTGAATCAGCAAACGGTCAATATAAAGTTTAATTTTCTATGGAATATCAACCCCCCCCCAACCCAACTCGAAAGAGGCTTTCGAGAGGTGCCAAACATTCAGCGATTACAACTCCAGATCACAAAAAGAAGCCGAACGCAGTGGCCAAATGCAGATCGGGAGTGAGAGGTCATCTGCGTGCACAGGAATGGGCCCCCTTCCAGCGGGAAGGAGTACGTGTTCCAGGGAGGATCGAAGGCTTGACTGTCCGGGTGGAGCCTCAGAGGCTGCACATCCGAGGAGAGCTGGACGCCCCAAGAAACACAGAGCGTGTTCGGTTCATCTTCCACAATAAAAAATGTACATTCCATGCATGACACAACAGTCAGCTATATTTAGGGTTTTAGGGTTTTAGGGTTTGAAAGCAGTCAAAAACGGGTGGTAAACGTGGCTGCCGATGTGTTATGGTTTGACTTCAGCGCATATTCGCGCAACAAGAGGAAGGTAGGAAGGCTGGCAAGGCGTGTGGCTAAAGGCCTGAGTTCAGAACGTCTGAAAGTCGTTGGTAGGGAAGCGAAAGGGCGGCGACGGCGGCCCGTTATCACCTGAGCGTGCACCTCCTGGAGATCCTCATCCTCGCCCAGCATGCCGAGGTGTAGCATGGTGCAAGCCCTCGCAACCACCACGAAGGTGATGCACTCCCGTGTCACGCCTTCCTCATCCGTCGTCGTGCCCTTGGCAAATTTCTTGCTTTGGCGACCACTCCCTTCGCAAAAAGTTGCTCACATATCCAGACGCCAGATCCTCCCTAGCAAGATTTCGCCCGAGAATATCTGTCATCGAGCTCGGGACTAGAAGACCCCAACCCCCTTGTGCGTGGGGCAATCAAGACGGGAGACCCAGAAGGAAGAACGATGGACCAACGTCCGAGGCGTTCCCGACACGCATAGCAATAAGCCAGCATCCGCGGCGTTCCTGGCACGCAGAGCGAAAAGACAGTCACGTTGGGCAACCATCTTAGAAGCCAAAGATCACCCTCCCTTGTTCCATCGCATGAAGCGCGACGCACCTGCCCGTCAAAAACGTCGTGAAACATCGTGACGTAGAAGGTTCGGGTGTGGTCCGAGGCGTTTATAATACTTAGCTGTCGAGCATCGTGTGCCCACCCCCCCAGTCGTGCACCGAATCAAGTACAGCGCATCTTACAAACTCTTGGAACTGTTGTGCTCTTTGAGCTCTCACAGGTTCAACTATGAAGCCTCTATAAAATCCCTTCGAAGAGGCCACGTTTGCTAGTTTTCGCCATACCAACAAGTCCTACACAATTTTTACGCTCACGTATGGAAGCATTCGCTGGCGTGAAGGTGAATACAAGGACGATGGAGACGGCTCTGCGGTCACATCTAGGGCTTGACGCTTACCGTATGCGGCGCTTCCGCGCTGATAGCAATATCAGGAAACGTCACGTCGTCCTCATAGTCGTCAGTGTCAAAAGGCTCGACGCCTAGTACTAGTAGCCACGGAGCGTCAAAGTGCACAATATAGCAGCCGATCCCAGTCTCCGGCACGAAATTGTGTGGGCCTTGAACCTGCCATTTAGCGTAAGAGGTGCAACTCACCGTTTCGCAACAGCTGTGCCGTTCGCTGGGAAGGTGGGCACGACCAGGCCGTTTCAGGGTGATAAGGCGTTACAAGAGTACAAAGGGCAAGGGACAAATACAAGAAGTGATTAGGTTTACTCCTTTGTATCATAGCGAGTTCAGACGTTCAGGAAAAGCCATTCATAACTGCCAACTGATCACGCGTGATTCGGAAAACGTGGTCCTGGAGTCCTCAGGGCTACCTGCGTCTTTGTTTTTCTTCCACTACGTTGTCTTTGGCTCTTCTTTCCCATGTCCCAACTGTTGACAAGTAATCGATGGTCGTGCCTTAATGCTGGTGAGGACGGCAGGCCTTCCGAAGAACTCGCGTTGAAAGTAACCTTCCGTTCGATTATGTTTATCGCAAATGAAATTGAAAATACAAAATCGGTGTTCTGCGAATAGCAATACGCAATACGGTCCGGAGCTCCCGTTCGGACTCACGCGCACGCGACGGACATCTCGATCTGTCTTGTGAGGACGATTAACGGCATCTCTTACGGTTAACCGATAAGACTGGAAAAAACCTAAAACGCGCGTTTGAAATGAAATTTTGAAATGCAACCAGCACCAACGAGTTTCCTCGACAAAGGGTTAGCATATAGGATATCATGAGATATTACTGCCAACGAAGCTGAAAATTTCGGCCGAGTCGTTCACGATATTTGAAAGTCTACGCAATCGGTTGCGGACGTTGTAGACATCCTGACTTGGATTGGAAGAGCGAACATGTGGGGCAAGGCTGTGACATCGCGTACTTTTCGGGTAGCGCATTTCGAAACAGTGAACGCACAAAGCTATCGGAGTGCGCACAGGTCTTTGCGCTATGCTTGTAATCCGAGAGTTCGACCGAAGGTGCAGGCAGTCAGAGTCTCAAGTTCTTCCGGGGACGGAGGCCTCAAGGGGAACACGAATGGCCTGAATTCGGTGAAAGGGCTTTCAGCTTCAGGTCAAAGTCCGGGCAATATTCCATCGGGTTCCCTTGGGGACTCAAAAGATGGGACTGAAGTATCTGTCTTGGAAGATGAAACGCGTATGAAGTCTTTCGTCAACAGCCGACTTGATCTAATGTACGTCAAATGACATGTAACATGAACAGCACTTCTAACAATTTGCCTTATATACGTGGCTGAAACAAGAATCTCACTGATTGGCAAACCTTGCATAGAATCTCCGACGTGTCAAATTAAACGAAGAAAGAGTGCAATCCCTCGCTGTGTGCTACTCTCCGTTGCCATATGGTAACAAAGTCACACGTGCCTTGTCAATAAGGCCGTGCATGCGTTGCTTTCCATACTCACTGTTGCGCTCTTTAGAATTTGATCCGGCTAACAAGGGAGAGGTTGCCCGTAAGGTAACAACCGTTGTTCAAAGTTTAGAGTTCTGGATGTATGGAGCTGGTTCTTTGGCTGAACACAGCGCCTTGTACACAGAAACGACCTAGACATTTACGCGGAGAACAAGGCAGAAGACAGCAGCTCCAGAGAGCTTCAAAAGCTGCTTAAGGGCGCAAAGTTTGCACTTCAGCCACGAACCCTCGCGCTTGTGGCTGCCTCTTGTCTCTCAGTGCGTTCTTGCTCAGACGGCTGCTTGACACCATATCTGTTTTATATTAAAAGATGGTTCCGCAAGACAACCTTTGGCGTATTGTCAGACGGGCGTTGAAATTCTCGCACTGCTTCGTACACGACCAACTCATGTTACTTCCGACTTCAGTTGGTCATGTCCAGGCGGCCGTGCGATACGCCACTTATCTTTCGGCCGGTGAACACAACGACGTGTGTTGGGTGAACACAGCGATGGGTGTTGCCGTTTTATTCACTCCTCGCGCCGCCTGCCACGTGGCGCTGCCTGCCACCCTCTGGACTTGCAGGTGTATCTTTGCGAAAGTACAGGATTCCGGTTCAAAGATTACTCCTCGGTGGTAAGCCGTGCGCCAGCCTTCGAAGGGAAGCAAAACGTCGCAGCCCGTTCTGTGTTAGCTCAGAACACCCTTGGGGGTTGCCTGATTATATGCAATCTATCTCTTTAGTGTCGATCAATTTGCCCCTCAATATTCTTCTCTCCTTGTCCTTTTCCACACGCCTGCGTATTTTTTTGAAAGCGGGCAAGCAACGAGGTCGGTCGAAAGGCAAGATGGGTGTAGCAACGATTTTGAGGGAGGCCAACAGTGATGGACTGCAGCATTAGTGCGGCTAATTTTGGTTCAGTTAGACTGATACTATGGACTTCTAGGTGGACGGTAACACAATGTCACTTGGCGGAACAGGGCTGTTGGCCAACGCTATAACGCTGAATCACTTAGTCGGCGAGGGCGGGACTCGGGTTAGGTCTCTTTCGGTGTCGTGTTCCCAGTATCCTTTGCAATCAGTGCAAGCTTCCGGCGCCGGGACCAGGCCGCCCACTACATCGCCTCTATAAAAGCAAGGTTTGCCCTTCAACGATCCCTTCAACGATCCCCGCAGTAGGTGGGATGTGTCTTTCTCGGATAATGCCAACCTCGTTTGAATTAAAGTAGAGCAGCAGGCGGACGCTTCCTGATTTGGTCTTGCTTGTAATCAAACACCCCACGTTGCTCTCGAGACGTACTCATATTTACAGTTTTATTGGATGAAGACGACGTTCCGTCGGAAACAGCAACGCATTCTTCGGTTGAGGTCTCTGACATCGAGCTGCGGTCATGCTGCGAACACTCTGGATGCCATGGCACTGTGCTGCCATGCACGGAAGGTCAATGCCAGCATGCTCGGACGCAAGGTTGCAACGCGGTGTGTGAAGAAAGTCTGTGGGGGAGGGTGTTTGATTGGTCTTGTATAGCGCGGCGAGCCTCTACTTCATGTACAGGGACTGGGATCCACATTCCGGAACTGGGATAGATGGCATCGCCTCGCAAGATGCCAAAAAGGTGTTATCTGAATTTCTCAAGAACGTGCAGCGGTACTTGGAAGTGCCTCTCGGAGACAAAGACTTTGTGCAGCGACAATACTACTTGAACCGGGTCTACAAGTGCCTCAGCACGATGTCAGTGCTGAATGAGAACCTGGGCAAGGCTGTTGGCTATTCTAAGGGAGGGGAAGGTGGCATGAGCCGGCCCAATCAGGTACAGACAGCTGGTCGCACTTGCTATTCATGGCAACCGGGCCAAAGGCACTGGACGCAGGGCTTCCAGCCGAGCCCCTCAACCTCTCAACCTGGGAGTTTCACTTTGACACACATTTTTCATCCCGATTTCTCTTCGTGCAAGTCGAAGGACATAAAACGAAAGCCGATGTGAGGTGGTGTGAGATCAAATGTCATAATGTATACATTTTTCTTCCACGCATGTATCAGCACTCTCTCTCACTCTCTTCTCTCTCTCCCTCTCCATGTATGTACGTATGTATGTATACCTGTATACATGTATACAGGTATGTATACATATATGTATACATGTACATAACCTCCTGGCTTGTCTCTCTCTCTCTCTCTATGTATGCATGTATGTATGTATGTATGTATGTATGTAAGGGAGGGGAAGGTCGGCCTTCAATCCTTTCGACAACAAGCTGCTTCCCTGGTGGCCCAAGACATATTTGATACTCACTTGCGGAGTTCACTGGGTGGGGAGGATGCTCAAACAGTACCTGCGATATTTGACTCAGAGCTTTGAAGAGCTCAGGGTGATTCGCGATCTGCGCAGTCCAAACGGGTTACGCTATATGACGGCTTTCTTTGTGTACACACTCCCGGTGCTTCTTGCTCCTTCCTTTTCTGCGCTCGAATCGGACCCATTTCTCCTCAGCGTTGGCAGCTATTATGCAGCGACTTTGTACACTGTGATCACCACTTCACTGTACAACGTTCAAATTGGTTTGGAGGATCCATTTGACAACGTGGGAGCTGACAACTTGGAGTTGACCCTGGAGGAAGACCTTGGCTCTTTCCTGACCTCTGCTCCGTTCCTTACAGACCCAGAGTCCAAGCGGTGCGAACCAAACTCGAAGCAGTACCCTAGCTCAAAGAGGTCAAAGTCGTAGAGAAGACTTTGGTTCCTTCGTGTAGTCATGTTGAAGGGGTTGGGCTCGGTGCCTTATTTGCTTAGGTGGAGGATCTGGTGTATCTTCTGGAACATCAGTGCACATTCCATTTCCCCATTCCTCTTGTGATGCTCTTGCAACTTTGACAGTTCTAGAATGTTTCATGTCATCATTGGGCTGTCTTCGGTCCGAGTACTTGAAGCGATTAGGAATATGTACAAGTCTTGTAGCCTTTTCAAATGGTCCAGGTTAAGATTTATTTTGTCATTGGTTGCAGGATCAACGTGGCATATGATGAATCACAACAGATGAAGAAAGTTAACCCCACTGAGTCGAGCTCTTATTCAGCTACAATTGAGAGTGATGAGCTCAACAAAAAACAGAAGGATAAAAAACAAAAAAGCAAAAAAAAACGCAGCAGAGCGAAAGGGAACAAAGGGGTAGGCAAGAAAAAACGGTCAACTCGTATGGATGATGACTAATTTGGTTGATATGTATATATATATATATATCAAGAATTGTTATGTTACTTTTTAGACATGTGCAGGAATATTCAACATAAGGGATTGTTTCGACTTTGTCCTTTTGAAATACAAATCGGTAATCTATCATGGCATGGAACACTCCCATGCTTGAAACACATGTGTAATGGTGGCGTTGTTGTTGTAGCAAGCCTGTATAAAAGCAGTCGCCACGTGTCCTGCTATCTCAAAACCACGACCGAATACGCGCGGGAATACACTAGCCGATAGGACCGATTCAAGTTTCTCCCGTGTCGATCACGAAATTGGGGGGTAGTTTTGAAGACTGGCATACTCCGTCCGCCTACATGTCAGGGCATTTTATCGGTTGGGCAAAGGCGTAGTATCGATCGATACCGATATGCAATGATACCAATCAATCGATTTGTATCTCACTAGTCGGGACGGAATTTTTGTGTCGTTGTTTTTTATGAGGGTGCATGTTATAGTGGGGGCTTAACATAGAAAAGGCTGCATGCAAGACGGCGGGTACAAAAAATGCATTTTGTTATGGTTGTTTTTCGGTTTCAAAGTTGATAACTTATATATTTTCAGGGAGAACATACAATAAAGATTAAAGAGAGTCACATGATGGCATCATCCAAGTATGAGTGAGGATTGAAATGCGAGTCTCGTCTCAGTCTGTGAGTAAGACTGCGAGTAAGACTGCGAGTAAGACCTTGAGATTAGCGTGTGCCACTATGGCGTATCGTGGCATCCTGGGTACCAAGAGATGAGAACGCTGCAAAAATCAGTCGGACACTTTGCGTCGTTAGATTAAAAAAGTAGGGCTCTGGATGTATTTATGTATTTTCATAGCGTTTGTATCGTGCGGTTACGTTTGCCATCGCGTATCACAATTGTTGTCCGATAAACAGTGCAATAGGTGAGGTATTTTTAGGGTTTAGGGTTTATGGAACACAACATCGCCGACTGCTGAATATATCAGCTGGACTGTATATTCGGAGTGACTGGTAATCAGAATAGATAATCGGTGAGAATACTCAGTCTTCCCGTTATATGTTCGGGGTCTAGGGTTCCGGGACCGGTGTCAGTCATACACCCTAACTATAGGAATGACAGTCGGGGCGTCACTTCCAGCACGCCACCTAGGGTGGTGACTGGCAAACTAGGTGGTCACGGAACTGAAACAAACACCTACTCAGCTTCGGTGGAAATAAGCATCCTATAGGAGAACCTGTCCTTTCTGGCAGGGTAACTCCTGAAACTAGCAGCCAGTGAGGCATCCTGCAGAATACAGATACAGTTAAAACCCTAAATTAAGCCCATCTTGGGGCAACCTGAACCAACAGCATCACAGTCTGGAGGCAGGCTAATCTCAATCTCGTCAACTCTAGCCACGTCGAGAGTGCCCGGGAGAGCCGGTGCCACTCTCACAGCGCCCAGGAGAGCCGGTACCACTGTTTGTCAAATCATGCGTAGAGCAAAATGAGAGAGTTGAGGATGTGCCGATGTCGTTGTAGTCAGTTGCACCGGGTGCAACCAGTCTTGTCCGGTGCTGAATTGAAGAAGAAGGTTCATCCTCGGTCCCCCCGCCCCAGGCGGGTGGCGCGTAGACCGGCGATGGCGGAGCACCACCCGGCGAGGGCGGCTCGGTAACAATCGGAGCTGCTTCGGGTGGCTGCGAGGGACCCGGGTGCCACGTCCATCCGGACCTGTGTACCACGTTGGGGTACCAGCCCTCCGGGCGCCAGTAGAGCGTCGGCGGGATGGCCGCGGGCGTCAGCACACCAGCACCACCTACCCCGTCGCCGGTGTGCTCCGGTGCCGCTGACGAATCTTGTGCGGAGCGGTCTCGCGAGGGCATCGCGGTTGCACAAACAACAAACATCAAGCAGACCGCGAGAGATGTGAGGGCGGAGAATCCAAACCCCATCGGTGGTCTGCCGCATCCCAAGGCCCGCCGTGGCGGCGGAGTACACTCGTCGTCATCCTCGGAGTCATCTGTCGCCACTGATACCTAGTCCACGGGCGCAACGGTCCCCATGTTGTCCATTGCGAGGGTCGGCTCCGGCCCCGTGAGGTCCAATTCGACCGCGAACTTGTCCATGAAGGACATGTGCGGCTCGTGCGCGTGCAACGCGCTGACGGGGTACATCCCCTCGTCGGACACCACCGACTGCGGAGCGGAGGGCGGTGCTGGCGGCGGTGGTACGACCAGAGCGTCGGCATGGACCTCGTCATGGACTTTGAAGTTGTTGATGTTCACAGCACCACCAACCGCGCAAACCCCGAAGCGGGCGTCAGCGGGCTGGCGGCACTCCAGATACTCGTCGATGGTGTCGGGCACCCGCTCCTCGGCGACAGCGAAGGAGAAGGCGGAGACGGTGTCGTAGATCTCCGGTTTGCCGTCTGCAATGTAGCAGACGGCGTCGAAACGAGCGGCGTCGTTGTCGTCCATGGCGTCCTGGAACAGCGTGGCGAAGACGTCGTTCTCGCCGTCCGCAATGCTGAAGCCGTGTGCGCCAACATGTCCGCGTGGCCCGCCGTTCGGGCAGTCCCGATGCCAATGCTTCTCCGCCGTAGCGGAGCATGTCGGGTGCCGGCACAGAGGAACGAACGTACCGGTGGGCTTGTGGAAAGCCACCCTCCCCGAAGACTTCCCACGGAAGGTCTGCGGGAAGTTGCCGTGCTCGGGAAGGGGCTTCGCTGCGAAGCGGACGCCGTCACCATGTCCACCGCGTCCGATGGCGTTCTTCTTGTTGTTGCGGGGCGTGAAGCACATGGCACCTGACAGGGTCGGTAAATGACCATCTAGGAATCGTCTTTTTGTGACAAAAACGATTGTTTGTTCGCGCGAAAAACGGAACCGGCAGTGGAGCGGTCACCGCACGCGGAGCGGTCCTACGTGGCAATGTGAGGCGGCGGACATGCAATTTTATCATTTTCAAGTGTTTCGAAAACATTTTTTGGTCTGCGCCTGCACCCACGAGTTGTCAACAGCCTGTTAAAGCGCATACCAAAAGAGTGTGTCGCACAAACGGGGGCTATTTCCCCAGTTTTCAGTTTAAGGCGGTTAGGCATTGCTAAGATTTGGTAACATAGAGTGGTCAAATGCTTTGATGAAATCGTAGGTTGTCCCTTTTCAAAAAACTTTGGTGTTGTCGATTTTCGAGTTCGGGTTTCAGTGAAGAGTGCTTTATCCTTTTTCCTGGCGACACACGGGAAACCCTGCCAGCATTGAATTCGCACCTTCTAGGGTAAATGTGCTGCGGTGTACTCTAAGCTGCATCGCAGGTTGCCAAACTTCACCAAAAGCTTTTTCGACCCGATAGAAAGACTTTTTCAACCTTGTGCTATGGGAGCAGCGCGTCCAGAGTGTAATTCTCTGGCGGAACCTGTGTGTTCTCGGGTTTAATCACCCCTGCTCCCCCCTCTAACTCGTGTGTGCTTTCGTGTCTGCAGACGAGCCTGGCGAGTTCGAAAAAAACTCCTAACAGCATACTTCAAAGGACTATTGTTTTCCGCGGGCTGGTCTCAAGTTTGTGAGCAGCTGCACTTTCATAGCATGATAACTGCCACCATGCGCTTTTCGTAGGCTAGAAAAGATAAGCCCCAGCTCAGCGAAATTCGTTCTGAAGCTGCATCAAGCTCGCTGCAGCTTGCGAGTCTTTTGCGTTTGGCTTCCTTAAGGCGAAGGCTTCCTTGTGTGTGCATATTATTGTACATTTTTCCTTCTGAAATCATACGATATTTTTGGGGCTGCCGTCTGAGTGTTGGGGCCAACCCCACTCAGCTTGGGTTTAATTCCCAACAGTTCCGAGGGGGGGGGACGGGGACACAAGTGCTGCAGGTGAAGAACGAAAAGCCCCCCTCTTGTGGAAGGAGTTGCGGCCGGCTGCAACTCCTTGATACAAGGGAATACGGCAACCCGTTTGCTGCACTTTTGATAGGGAAACTAGGTGTAACCCTGACTGCGTGTTGTAGGAATCAACACCCAGTCAGGCACCGATGAGCTCGGGAAGGTGAGCCAAACCAGAGTGATCTTTTTTGGGACTGTAGTCTGAGTAATGGGGCTCACCCCGCTCAGCTTGGGTTTAATTCCCAACAGTTCCGGGGGGGGAGGAGGGAGTTTGGCCAGAACCGACGGCAACCGTACGGGGGAACATCGCCGTCGTTTCCGTCGGCAACAGCACCGAGATGCCCCGTTAAAGCACTCTTTAGATAGATAAATAGTCACGCATATAACCTGTATATTTTGTATAGTGTTCGCTTTGTGTTTGAGGGAGGCACTTTCGAGTGCATAGTACAGGTCTGAGCATCCGTTGGATGGGCTGCCTGTTCACTGTATTCATGAAAACGGTCGGGATCAACGACATCTAGTTGTAGCAGGCTGCCTTACGTTTAAGAGCTCAAAAGGCATAGAAACTAGTTGTATTATATGCAATCTTATTGTAGAACTAGGCTTGGATAGTTTACTTTGTTGGTATTATTATTGTCATTTTCTTTCTTCACGTGTTTAACGAATAACATATCGCTTGTTCCGATTTGAGGTTTCAAAACTCCTAGGACTTTTTGTCGAACCTATCGCTTTTGTATATACATATATAATAACGTTTGCACTCATATATCACCAGTTAGTACGGTTCCCACTCGCTAAGGTTGCCAGCGCGTTGGAACCCTATGTCAGAAGTCCTATTCCCCCCTGAGTTTTACATGTGTTGCACACCAAATGCATTCGAATGAACCAAAATGGACTTCACCATCGTTTTCGGAGACATCGAAATAGGTAATATTGATATTGGTATCGATGGCATACATCGGACAATTCTCCGAATGAAACCCAAACCCCTAGATGGTCATTTCGACCCCCCCCTGGGTGCCATGTGAGCCCTTCGTGTCGTCGATGCGGGTGTGAAGAGCCTTGATCTCTTTCTTCATGTCGAAGAGCTGGTCGCGGAGCTCGCTGAAGATGGTCTTGAAGTCCTCGTCGTCGCTCTGTCCAGTCAGGGTGAGGGCGGAGAACGTGCGTGCAGCAGGCGGGACAAGCGAATCCGTCCCATTTTGTGCGTAGCACTCACGGGTCCACTGCTGAATGGTGGCAAGGGATTCCGCCGCACGTTGGTCGTGCAACAGAAGCCGGTTGACGACCGGGGCGTAGAAAATCGGGTCGAGGGACTTGATGAATAAGGACTTGACCTCCATGTCGTCGAGGGTGCTCTTCCGTCGAGCGGACCGGAGAGCGGCGTTGAAGGCGGCGATAGCCCGCGACGGGTCGAACCGGTTGATCTTGATGGCCAGAAGGTCTGCGGTGCCCTGAAAGGGTCCGCCGGAATCCAGAAGCATTCTGGCGATCTCCAGTAACACCCGCTTACCATCAAACGGGTGTGTCTCCGCCGAAGACTCCATCCAGTCTGCTGCGGGCGACATCGGAGCGACGATGAATTCCAGTGTCGAAAACAGAAGTTTGTTCGCCTCGGCGCGAACGGGCAGCGTGGCATCCTCCAGGTCGAACAGAGAGGAAAACGCGGACTCCTCAGTGACGAAAATGTCCCGTAATGCCAGCACCAGACGGGCGAAAACAGAGCTGACGTCCGTACCATCAAAACGTCCATGTTTGTCGTCGTACACCTTATTGATGACGAGCTTGGCGGCACGCTCGTCGAAGGATTCCTTCGCCAGACGTTTGACCGCGTCGAGGAACAGTGCCCCTGCCGATTGGGCAGCCGGTGCAGCCGCAACCGTAGGAGTGGCCGGTGTGGTTGCATGCCTGGCTGCGGCATCGTCGAAAATGGTAACTAGTGAGCGGCGTGCGGCCGCAGTGTGTGATCTTGTAGAGGTACCCATGATGAAATGACTGTAGAGACAGGGTGAGGTGGATAATGCGAGGCGAGGCTAACGGTGTGGGCTTGCGAGTTGCGGCGGGTCGTCGAGGATAAATCGGGAAAACAGCGAATTGTACGCGGTCGTGTGGGACGAAAGGACGTGATCAATGTCGGACGGTGTGCTAGCGACCATGAACAACAAAATCCAGCCCAACGATACTGCACGGAAAATAAGCTGCCGTACGCGCTACCCAATCATGTCCAATCAACCGCGCGTCCGTAACTAAGCCATAAAACCGAAAACCTCTCTAACGCGGGTCCCTCACCCCATCTCAAGCGTCGGTGTTTAGCCAATCATGGCCAAAGTCGCAGTGTAAAATTAAGCGTGCGTGGTACCAAACCTGCTGAATATATCAGCTGAACTGTATATTCGGAGTGAGACCAATAATCAGAATAGATAATCGGTGAGAATCCTCAGTCTTCCCGTTATATGTTCGGGGTCTAGGGTTCCGGGACCGGTGACAGCCATACACCCTAACTATAGGAATGACAGTCGGGGCGTCACTTCCAGTATAGGCAGCCCTGACTGGGAGTCCCGGTGCAGGCCCCTATGACAGATCCCTAGGACCAACACTGGACTACTGACTGATCTGTAGGTTCGTACTGTGACACACGCTGTGTCACAGGTAGACTAGACTCCGAGACCGTCCGAGACCGTTCCGGGTATATCTAATAATAATAAAACATTTACGCTAGCAGAAGGGACAATGTCCTGAGAGTGCGGTAACCCTGCAAAGCAGGCTAGTGAAAACACTAGGGGCTACTCCCTCTACTATAGCGCGCCCACAAAGGGGCTCAACCCACTTTTCAGCAGGGTGACATCTAGAGAAAAAGCTAGGTGCTAAGCAAAAAACTCTAGAAGATGAAGAAGCAGCCATGGCCGGGTGAGTGGAGGGGTGGCTGAATCTGAGCGGTGGGGAGGGAAGTCGAAGAATTAAGGGGGTATTTGGAGACGTTGAGGAAGGGGGTCAAGGTGGGCGGGGGAGAGGGGGGTGGTGGGGAGGGGAGGGGGGAGGGCCCCTCCCCTAGAGGACAGAGAGCCATCTTTTATTGCAAGACTTTTGAAAATTATTGCAGGAGGGTTTGAAGAAAGTCGTTTGATTTTTGCACAGCTTCTGTTTCTGTCATGGTCTCATTGCCCAGGATGTCAACTGTATGCGGGTCAGTGTTCAAGGTGGTGGAGGTGTTTAACAGAAACACGTCTCGCCTATTTCTGGTGTGTTGCCTACAGATTCTTGAAAGTTTTTAAGGAGAGGTTTAATCTTGCCACGGGGAACACCTATCGTGTTGAGGACAGTACCAAAAAGAGGAGGGAGGTACCCCATGAGTGTAAGTGCTTTGGGCCATTTCACGGTGCTAATGAAGGGCTTAGAAGTTGCATTGGTGATTGTCGTGTCATGGTGACCGCCATAATAATGCTCAGCACCATTCTGATGATAGGGGGGGTCTTGAGTGGGCCATGGGCACAGCGAAGAAGGAAGTACGTTGTCCCTTTCGTTCAGAACTTCATTCCAAATATCAAGGCTGACTCCGGTGTATTCTAGCCTCTTCTCCGTGACTCTGGACTTAGGAAGGACATTGAGGAACCATCTAGCAATCTTTTTCTGTGTAGGCCTCCAGTCAAAGGCTAAAGGCTTATCCCTTTCTCCTGTTGTAATTTCTCTACTGTTTGATGTGCGCCTTGCTCGCTCTCTCTCTGCGTCATTGCAGAGAGAGTGAGTGCGCTACCTTTTTACTAACGAATCCCAGTTGGCGCTACTAAGAGCCACTGGAAGCCCCACTATCATAAAACAATCGCCTATAGTGTTGTGTTGAAATGTATAACGATGTTGGGGGTCAAACGCATCAATATATCGATAATATGGCGAAATATGGTAAAAAAAAAAAACCAAAAAAACAGAAAGAAACATCAGTTTTTCAATGTTTCCCATACTTAAGACCAATTTGGGTGTTTCCCGGGAGAAAATGCGTATTAGAAGAGTATATATGGCCTACGCGAGTTGCACACCAATCAAATACGACAACAAGCACTAAACAAATGCATGCATGTCGATGGTTTGCATGTGATCCACGATTTTACGCACTTAAGGACTAGTTTTATCCAAAAGCGATCAAATGAAAATGACAACTCGCAGGATTTTTCGTATGTTATAAATGCACATAAGTGAGATATATAGCTTTAATATATGTGCAGAGTAGGTTATCGAGCCTTGGGGATGCATGTGCACGCAGCCTTGTAAAGGTTGGATGGGCGATTCCGACAAGTTTCGTCGCCGCATGTGACCGATTTGTGACTTTAAAAGCAAGTTGCTTGTTAGGATATCCTAACGCACAGCGGAGGAGGGGTTAATAAATTTCCTTGTTGTTGTTTTTTTGCGAAGAAGATATCCTCCGAAATATTTATTTTCTCACTTTGTTGTTGTTGTTGTTGTTGGTGACATTTATTGCCCTCCGTTCGCCATTATATAGCTATTCAATATCGTAGTACTGAACATTGTTATTCCATCACATCCTTCGTTCGTGCACTTCTAAACATACACACCCACGTTGTGAATCATTAGGGATAAGACATGATGAGAACAAAAACATGGCATAAATCACATCGTACGCCAAACCTTTTGCTATTACAGTAATCATAAACATGTAACACATATCATATTGAATCCAAACACTACTCGCTAAAGATGTTTGCTATAAATCATACAATGATCAAGAAACCTTACGTACAGTAAACAAAAATCTGAAATCTGAAAAATCTAAAAACCAACGATATGAAGCTAGTTACTTTGCTTGCTTCTTTGCTTTCGTTATGGCCTGAAGCTTGGCGATAACGTCATCATAAAATTGTTCTGGGATTGATTGTACTGATTCACCTTCATCGACTTCCCAGAGATACACAAGCTCGTCCGCATCAAATTCTGACCAGGCCAGGGTTGGCCTTTGCCCCTCAGTAAAACACTCTTCCTCGTGGCGTTCTTGCTAGCAACTATTGAAAAAAACAAGAGTGCGAGGAAGGTTTTGAACGTGTCGCCCGCCATTGTTGCAAATCCGATGGACGGGTATGTATTTTATCACCGAACAATCAGTGTGATACTACTAGGTTGGTGCTAACGCGACCCCCCCCCCGTTATAACGTACGTTATAACGTCAAAAGGGGGTGCACGTTATAACGTCATGTTATTTCGACCTTAACACTGGGCATCCTCTACAATCTACACTCAGTTGCGTCACTTCATACTAGACTCCATATATGATATGTCACTTACGTTATCATATAACGATGCGATGCGAGGAGTTTGAGCAGCAAAAGTGCTGCCGCAAAATAGGCATCGGCAGTGTTGCTTGCTATTCCCGTTAGCTCCAGGATCTAGCAGCGGGCCATCCTTGCCGTCTTTGGATACACGAACGAGCCACCACAAGAACTTTGTGGCAGTCTCTTTCACGGGTGCGGTCGGTCTCGCCATCTTTGCCTATATAGGCAGTTAACAAACTAAGTCGGGGGAGGTGTCTTAGAGATGAATGATGAGCAGTCGAGCAATCGAACACACGAACTGTGTAAAGTGTAGATTATTTACCAGTGTCTCGACTGTCCCATTTTACAGCTGTCGAGAGTCTCTCGACAGCTGTAAAATGGGACAGTAGAACAAGAACCGAACAGTCGAGTGACGGCAGGCAACCAGGCATCGCGTCATTCCTTATTCCTGATTCCTGATTCCAGATTCCGTTCCGTTCGGGAGGCTTAAGTATGGGGGGCAGAGTGCACGTTTTAACGCGCGTTATAACGCCAAAAGGGGGTGCACGTTTTAACGCGTTATGAGTTATCACCAACCTAGTGATACTAGGTTGTAGGCAACTTGAGTGTGAGTGGTGAAATTCGAGTGTCCTCTATCATTAGTTGACTAGTAGTACAACTGGATCGTGACATGCATCCGCCATGCGCTTCGCTGACGGAAGCTGCGAAAGTGCGCTGGCTTAATGGCAGTCTGTCCTCTGTCGTGACATATAAATTAGATATGATATGGCTTTGTATTCTTATAGGCAGCATTTACGACCAGGATTTAATTATTATTTGGCCTTGTATTCTTATCTTGCATCCACCAATGTGATCAGGATAAATATAATCTCGCTTTGTAGTTTGTTTACAGTTGTCGCGACGTGGCGAGAGTTATTTTTCTTTGTTTATCTGACTTTGTTTACATGGTTTGCTTGAAATAATTATTTAAAGATAAATCAATAAAGTCAGACACTGTACATCGAGAACTACGACCTTATCGCTCACGCACTACTCAGCCGCGCACCGCAGACCGATGTTGCCTGCCAGTGCGCGCATCCGTATCTCAGCGACCACGTAGTTGTACATCGAGAGCTGCGTCACCATCCCTCACGCACTCAGCCACACACCGCAGACCGACGTCGTCGTATCTGCTTTATAAACTGATTAGATAGTATTTTTCTCCTCAGGTGTTGTTGCAACGATACTTCAGCCAATTCGTGGGAGGACAAGTTGCCTCTGGTGGAGTTTGCAATCAACAACACGGTTTCTGCTACTACTGGTTATTCACCATTTTATCTCGACTCGATCGCGCAGCCACTTTCGCCTCATGATCTGGCAATCACTATTCCGCCAGAAGCTCCTGTTCCAATACAGAATGCTATTCGAGATCATTTTGACCAGTACTCGGCTGTACACGCCAACGCGGTAGATAACATTTCCCGAGCAGCAGCGATCAGCCAAGCCAGATTCAATAAGACTCACATGCCCCGGCAGTATGCAGTAGGGCAGAAAGTTCTTCTACGGACTGAGTTTATTCAATGGACTGGTTTGACAGAGGCAGGCAGACACTTCAAGCAGCCATATATTGGGCCGTTTACCATATCTAAAGTGCTCAGCCATGGACGTGCTTATGATGAGTTAGATTTCGGGGATCTCGATATTCGTATCCATCCGGTTCAGCCTGTATCCAGAATAGAGCTGTATAATGACTCAATTCAAGCACCTTTGCCTCTGCCACAGATGATCACCGAAGAAGGGCAACCACTGTTGAAGATATCACACATACTCTCAGATAAGATCACTAGAGGTGTCAAGTACTATTTAGTGCGATATGCAGGCTACGGCCCTGAGCAGCATGACACCTGGGTCAAAGCCACAGAGCTGACCAATGCAGCAGACATGATTTGGCACTGGCCAGGATTTTTCAAAATTTGATTAAAAATTTGGGCGAGTTTTTGGCCTGAAAAAAATTTCAAAATTTGATCAAAATTTGGGTGCGTTCTTCAAAATAAGTCAAAATTTGATTAGAAGATGTAAAAAAATAGAATAAAAATATGGGCGGGATTGGTGAAAAATCTGGGGGGATATCGAATATGTCTCCGCGATCGCGATGGCTGCTGTCATTCCCATACTTTACACGTCGACGTGAGACGTGACACGGACGGATACCGCATTACCGCCGCAATTCAAGTTCTGATCTTCTCATCAAGTATCTTCAAGGCAGTCAAATTGTGAAAGTGAGGCCATCCGAGAGTTCTCAGCATTCGGAATGCCTGTCCTATCTCTCGTAGCAGCTTATTCTGATTCTTCCGGAGAGGATTTCGATGGTGAAACAAGCTTGCGCCCTGTCCACCTGCATTGCCCTTGTTGCCCTTGCACCGACAAGCAAGGTAGCCCCTCCAAACCTCAATTGTGATGCCTAAGCAAAACCTATTGCGTGTCGTAGTCTCAGAACCGGTTTAATTAGTCTTGAAACCTGTTATCGATCATATTTCATATAGGTTTTACAGGTCTGAAGGTTGCCAATAAGTTGCCAAGCTGAACAAAGTAGTATGAAATAGGTTCTTAGGCCAATTTGGGTGATTGCAAAAGAAATAGGGGCCTAGGGCAAGCGTCTCCGCGTCTCAGCGAACCGGTTTGGGCGTGTATGGGGCCCGCGAGATCGGCTAATTATTGAAAAAAATTTAGGAAAAATTTAGGGGCCTTTTCAAAAAGGGAGGAAAAATTTAGGTGACTTTAGGAAAAATTTCAAAAAAAAATTTGGGTCAATTTAAAAAAAATGTGGGCCAGAGCCAAGACATGATAGCTGCCTATGAAGGCTAACATTATATTAAGCCTATTGCCCTTACTTCTTCCAATATATATACTAATACATGTCGATCATCTATATACCTTGCTCTTAATGTTTTGTCATTATGTTGCATTGAAGCAGGAAATTGATCCTTCCTTGCTAAAGGTGTAGTGAGCCTTGCACAAAATCATACCCTTGCACAGATACGCATACATGCGGGTACCATATCTGTGGATAAATAAAAACTGCTATGCTACCTTTGCCAGACCGTGGTTTGTCATTCGGATCTTATGGCCAGTAATCCGAGATACCGGATACTGAGGTGGACGGAGTTGTGATCCTGAGTTATGCTTGACACACATAACTAAAACAAATTTCACATTAGTACGTTGTCGAATCCATCCTATGAAATGTTCGTCAAAGCGCGCGTACCGGACCGAAAAGGGAGTTGAGCAGACCGGGTGCAGGATTATAAATCCAAGCAGGGCCTCTCCGCATGCATTAAATACAAGCCTTCAAAGGAAGGCTCTCCATGCCGCCCGTGAACCTCCATAGTAGCTTCAGGAGGGGAGGAAGGGGTGGGTGCACTATATAAGGCCGAGAATCGTTCGTTAAATCGTCGATCATCGTTCGCAAAGGCGTCGACGGCAAGCGCAAATATCTATCCGTAACGTAAACCTCGGAAGATACCTTGAAACGTCACTCTGAAATACGATACGCAATTCATGGGGGCTACATCCTAAGAACTGTAGGGCTAAATGCCTAAGGTGAGGGTTTAAAGTGGACTCAGTTCCCCCCAATATCCTAAAACACCTTGAGGGACGCCTCATCGGTGTAAGAAGACTGGTACCAGCTCAACAACAAAGACATCAAAGACATATACAAAGGTATGCACCCTATATTGCGAGGTCACAACTCTTTTAAGAGGGGTGATCTGTCAGGGTTATGACCGATGACATATGTGTCATACACGGCATACGTGTCATACCTGTCATACATGTCATACCATGTCATGTCATGTCATGTCATGTCATGTCATGTCATGTCATGTCATGTCATGTCATGTCATGTCATGTCATGTCATGCCATGTCATGTCATGTCATGTCATGTCATGTCATGTCATGTCATGTCATGTCATGTCATGTCATGTCATGTCATGTCATGCCATGTCATGTCATGTCATGTCGTGTCATGTCATATGTTATAATGACATACAGACGTCAGTACGGTCGACTGTGACATGTACAATCATCATGTATGTCATCCACTTAAGGTGAGTGACACCTGTCATCGAGAGGCCAGGTATTGGCATCGAGATGGCGAAGCAAGATAAGTCTTGAAGAACCGAAGTGTTCTGAGAAGACTCGTCTTCGCTTCTAGCATGAATTGAACACCATGCGGGTATCACATGGCTTATTCGATCAGCCGATACTGTTGTTCACCCAATGCCCTCGGGTTCACAACCCAATTGTGCGGTACAAGAATCGCCCATATTTAAGAAAACGGGATTTTGGGCCACCACCGTACTCATCGAGTTGGGTACATCCCCCGCCAGTCGTCGTCATAAGAGAACTCGAAGAGTAGTAAGCCATTTTCTTTCAATTAGCCAGCTATTTTCTTAAATTTTCATTGATAAATGCTTAATTGAAACGGCCACAATTTCAATAAAAATCGCCTGCGGCGCCAGCACAAAGGTTGCTTATTTCGGGAATTTTCTTAGCCGAAAAAGCCAGCCAGCCGTACTCATCGAGTTGGGTACCCCCCCCCCTCCAAACGCTGGCTGCTTTCTTAAAGTCGGGTTTTCTTAAAAGTGAGTGATTACTGTAGCGCCTGAGAGGCGCGGGGGCATTGGCGTATATGAGGGAGCATTGAACTCTAGCAGCACTTCTGGAGAAGCGTCTGCACTCATACCCACATATACTCTGCGCGTGCTGTTATCGTTCAATAATAGCCGTGCCATACATATCGCTTGCATAGCGAGCCTTATCACGATATATATATATATATAGCGATTTCTGACTTAACCACGCCCACCCAACCAATATAATTATAGGTGCCAAATAGTCATGAGCTCATGGAATACGACCTCTAGCTAGAGGCTATCCGACGGCCCCAAAAAATCGTGAAACGGTGGTCCTTGCCATAGGACTACGCGCGTTTCTGGTCCTACCACAAGGACTTCCGGGCAGTAGCCATCAGGCCATCAACTACGAGATCAATGCACCACCACGCCACAGCCGTCCAACCATCAGCTACAGGTGCTACAGGGTCAACACGCCCATTGATAGCCGCATCCATTCAGCCATCAACTACGAGATCACCGCGCACCACTGCCGCATCCACTCTACCATCAACTACGAGGTCAACGCCCCACCACCACAGCCGTTCAATCATCAACTACGAGGTCAACACGCACACAGCCACATACATTCACCATCAACTACGAGGTCAACGCGCACCACCGCTGCATCCACTCACCCTCAACTACGAGGTCAACACGCCCACAACCGCATCCGCTCCCACCGACTACGAGGTCAACACACCACCACCACGCCGTTCACCCATCAACTATGACGTTAATACGCCACCACCACAGCCGTTCAACAATCAACTACAAGATCAACGCGCACCAATGCCGCATCCACTCAGCCATCAACTACGAGGCGAACACATCACCACACCACAACCGTCCAACCATCAGCTACAAAGTCGACACGCCCGCGCCACGGACGCCATCGCTACGAGATCAATACACCACCACCCGCGACCGTCCAACCATCAACTACAAGGTCCAACACCCATAGCCGCAGCGCTCAACCACCGACTACGAGGTCAACACACCACCACACCACAGCCGTTCAATCGTCAAATTGCGCGGTCAACACGCCCACAGCCGCATCCGCTCAACCGTCAACCACGAATTCGCAACACGCCACCATCACAGCCGTTCAATCACCAACTACGAGGTCGTCAATGCGCCACACCCTGACCATTCAACCATCAACTACGAGATCAACACTCCCACAGCCGCACCCGCTCAACCACTGACTACGAGATCAACACGCCACCACCACATCCGTTCAGCCATCAACTATGAGGTCTACTGTACGCACCCGCAGCCGCAGTCACATGTCAGCATCGACAACCACACTGCTCATACCGCCACGCCACAACCACTTCTTGTCTTGCCAACCGATGTCTCCCAATCCATACGCCATCAGCCGGGGGGTTTGATGTGAGATGAGACTTTCAGCCCCCCCCCATAAGGTGGGGGGCAGTCACACTCTCTCTGATCACCCCTTGACCCGAGTTACCACGTCAGCTTGCTTCCGCCAGTTCGTTCCGCGATAATAAAACCCCAAAGTTATTTTATTATCTCATCTTAGTCTGCAGTGAATTACGGTGTCACTCCCTGCTTGTGCTTCCGCCAGTCTAATATATAACATATATTAGCCTTTTCTGTCAGGTTATCGGTCCACCATCTTTGGTGTGGCATCCGTTTTCTCGGCTACTTTGATCACGCACGTAACCCGCACGTAACCCGCACGTAACCCGCACGTAACCCGCACGTAACCCGCACGTAACCGCACGTACTCAGCGCGTAATCCGCACGTACCTTTCGTCTTGGCACGACCTTAGTTTTCGTCTTTCTTTTATATTGCGCGTACCTACAAGCTCATCAACTTTGACAACTTCGCTTTGGACTCTGGCCAGCAGCGCCTTCGCTGCAGGAAGATCCGCTTTTCGCACGACTATTTTGACCTCGCCACCGTTTTCCTCGTCAAATTCTACCCAGGATTGACGTTTTCATCGGCTGGTTTGGTTAATTTTACCGAATTTTACGTTTTCCACCCATACCCAAACTCCTTGGGTTACAGATTTCTGCAGCTCACGGGTCATGGCTTCGGCGCGTCAGAGTGCGCGCATGGCCGCAGTTCAAACGGCGCTTGATGGCTACTATCCCGCAGTCCTTGTGGGAGGACCACATTTGGATGTGGTCCTCCCACAAGGACCTGTTTTCAGAGAATTTAATTGGGCATCCCGACCGATATGGGAGGCGTGTCCAATGAAAGATAGTCTCTATGGGACCTATACTAAGTAGTATGATGGCTGGCTTGCCCTAGATCCGCTCAATATATCCACACGAATTGCATTTGTGAATGTCACTGACGGAATTTTGAATTTGCTTTTTTAAAAATATTCAAAATGTAGCAAACCGATACCATATCTTCAATAATTTTTTACCAATAGTATATCGAGGCTAAGCTTGGTGGCATGTGATAATATTCAACCCATACACGTGTTCCAATCATATTTGGGTCGTAGGCCCGGTTGGAATGCGTATATATACTCTCTCCGATGCTATATTTCAACCGTACATGTGGAAAAAACATTTATCATCGGAAGGTCTAAGATATCAAGGCGACCTGCCCCGCCATGCATGATGCTCGCTTGAAGGCATACATCATGTCTATGGTCCACATGACGCACCAAAACTTCATATATATGCACATAGGGAATTTATGAAAGCTTAACATCATCCATACATGGTATTTTGTGAGCAGTGCACACTCGCCAACTTGAATAACCGACATTTTTCAAAGTGCAAAATTCACGAAAATCGGATTATGCTGGGGGGTGAGCATACGACACGATGAAAGTGAGGTGTAACAACGAGTATATCGTGCACTATCCTACTAGGTTTCTTTATTTGGTCATGCTTTCGAAGTTTGGGGCCATGGGCCACCCCTAGAGCCCACCCCCCACCCCCCATATCACGCGAAGACCTTGGTCCTTGTGGGAGGACCAAGCTTTTTTCGTTGATTTGTGTGAAATCACCTCCCCAAAGCACACCTACAACACACCATCCCAAGCTCACTCCGGTGACAAACCCATGCAAAGTATTATTCATTTAACTCATAGATATGATGTGAAAAACCTCAAACGTGCTTTAAAGGGTAAAACAATGGTCAATATAATGATTACAATGTGGTCCTTGTGGGAGGACCAATAATTTGGATAGTAGCCATTGAACTACTTCAACAACGACAATTTACCACTGGCTACGGTCTGGTGGTGCTTGGTGGTGCTTATGCACCAAGCACGAACGTCAACACCGGCGTTTCCAACGACATCGACAGCGAGAACTTTGACTTGGCCGTTCTCACCACGCCTCGCATTTTGCGACCTCGGCCATCTTGCCCTCCCTGCGCCGTGGCATTTTCTCTGGTGGTGCTAGGCTACTTTCTAGAGTGGCCTCGCACAGGGGTGGGATGACGTATCCCATTTTGACTGGTGTTGGACCTTAGCATCATCGAGGACGCCGCCGCCAGTCAACCAGTTAAGCCTGCTTGCTTAGTAATTTTGGCAGCCTACCCCGTGGGAGTAGTGATCCCCACGGCACATGCATGAGCGTATGCCCCTAGCCCATCTGGTTGCCACCTTTCATGGGATCACGGCCTCTCGCCAATGACGCAATCGACCCGCCACCAGACGCATCACGGTCTGGTGGTGTGCAACACTAAGTTAGACAGACACTTGCAATGAACGGCTCTAGCTATGTAGTGCAGTAGTTTCGAACTGCAAGAGGTCCCATTGGGCCTGTAACTACTGCCTATTTTTGCCTAGGGTTTAGGTTTGGGATGCAGGCCCGCCTGCCTTGTTGTGGCACCTCACGCCTTCGGGGTGAGGTGGTGTGATGTGAGATGAGACTTTCAGCCCCCCCCCCATAAGGTGGGGGGCAGTCACACTCTCTCTGATCACCCCTTGACCCGAGGTGCCACGTCAGCTTGCTTCCGCCAATTCGTTCCGCGATAATAAAACCCCAAAGTTATTTTATTATCTCATCTTAGTCTGCAGTGAATTACGGTGTCACTCCCTGCAAGTGCTTCCGCCAGCCTAATATATAACATATATTAGCCTTTTCTGTCAGGGGTATATTTAATAACACTGCCCTCCAATGCCGCACCCACATCTCAAACCCAAAATCCCTCAAACGAACACCCCACACGACTCAACCACAACAGAGATACACCGCCACTTCAACACCCACGAACAATAACACCACGCCCCGCCAGCCCCTACCTAGATATATACCCTAGATATATAGCCTAGATATATACCCTAGATATATACCCTAGATATATTGTTACACCAATATATCGGGTGCCACTGTTAAAGTTCATACAAGTGTAAAGTCGATTAAGAGATAAACGAATATATTGAGTCTGTGACCTAGGTATTTGACACCTAGTACTGTACGAGTACTGGTACAGCTAACGGGGGGTCGGTGTCATTACGGGTAGCGGGTCACTGAATCCAACAGGGAGAAAGTGGTCGCCTCCATGACCCCTCTGTTCTCGAAAGGCCCTCTGCCTCTCGAAAGGCCGATCGGAACTCCCGTCCGTGACACTCCCATTAGGGGAACGTTACTCTCACAAGTCAGAGCCTCCGGACGCGGCGATTTTCTCCCGGTTTATCGATTTTTTTAAATTTTCTGTGGTAGTCCGGAGGTCACGAGCTGCTTTCCATTGCTTTCTGTCGAGAATCGCGCGATCGGCCGCGCAGCGGCCGAAGCTCGCAACCTCTGGCTTGCGAGAGTTCAGAGTGACACTGTCTCACGTCAGGGAAACATGAATCTCAGTCAGAAAGAGAAACGACGAGAAACAGAGCACAGCATCGAATCTTTCCGCCAGCGCAATGTCCAAAAAGGACATTCACAATTTCACATTCGATTGGTCCATCTTCATCATATTCATTCTTCTGAATGATTTGAGATTTATGCTTTCCGATCGGATGGAAATGTCAAATGGGAATGCGCGAAAATAAGCTAATATAAAGGGGGTCACACGAACGACCACTACCGATACCGTACTATAACCAACAAGAAGAACGCAAGAAAGAGGAATTCAAAACAGCAGAAAACGACAGCATGCTTGAAAGCAAAAAATGAGTGGATTTTCAGGGATATAAGTGGAATACTATTTGTCTATTGAGAAATATAGCCATGCCTCGTTCGGCAACATATCGAAGTTCAGAGCGCCTTTCCGTAGTGAGCGAAAATGAAGGAATGACATCTTTCACCGCTGAAACTCTTTATCGTGAAAATGCCGCCAGAAAGGGATCTGCTCGCCCGACGAATACTCGACCCCTGTTAGTTCTTTGCGCTGTAATTGTTGTGGTCGGCTTATCTATGTCCCAGGTACGACGTTATGCCGGTCTCTGTGGGCGAGATCTTTCGCTTGCGATGCGTCCAACGAGGAAATTTGGAGTGCTGTTCGCGATGTTTGCTGACAAAGCCTTCCTGGTATTCATTGTTACAACGTGGCAAGTTATCCGTTGGCCTGCTCAGCGCGATATGATGAATGTTACTATATGCGGCGCTTATGTACACCTCTTGGGAACTGTGCAGACTTTTCATGACCTCCTTCCTCACACAGCAACTCCCAACGATAGCGTTCATCACGTACACTTTGAAGGCCTTCGTGAACGGCTCGCAAAAGCCTCCGAGGAAACTAGTTCTCATACTGAGGAACCTACTCCAGCATTACAACAGCCTGCCATAGAAGCGGCTCACGACTTTGCACGAGTTGAGAAGCCCGCTGATTCAATCATGTCGGACTCGTCTGCTTTGGCTAGTGCTACCGCAGATGATGATTCTTCCCTGGAGGGCTCTACGCAATACCAGCCAGATCACGAGGCCGAGGAAGAAACTGATCCCGCACCTTCTCCCGTGAAACTTGCAGCAGCTGCTTCTGCACGCACGCCCACTTTGAGAGGACACGTGAAGGAAGTTGCGCAGTCGCACAGTTCCGCGCGTGCCCCTATAGTGACTAGACCTAAAATTACTCACGTCACGCCCAAGGTGGCGGCCGTTGATGCGGACGAGCAGTTTCCAACTTCAGAGACGCGTGCCAGTGAAGAGCCATCCAGATGTCATACGGATGCAGACTGTGGCGGCCATGGAGGCTGTCGAGGCGGCAAATGCCTCTGTTCCGTGTTTTACAAAGGACCTGAATGCAAGGTCGGGCCTCGTTCAAATGAGAATATCCTCCTGTCGTCCGAGCTGGTCACCGCTTATTCTTAGGAAGCATATGGACTTAAGTCGCCGGCATGGGCGCTCGCGTCTCGAGTCCGCTCAACCATGAGCTGTATCCTCTCCGGGATACACGTCATGAAGTGTCTTGTTCTTCCTTCTCAGTGATCGCTCTATCGCAAAGCTGTTCAAGTCACCCGTGAGCATAACGGACAGCCTTTCCCCACTTTCGCAAGCACAGAGCATTTTCTGCGTGCAAACATGTAGTAGGACGCCTGCATCGAGTGTTTTTCTTGAGCACTCTACTTATCCGCCCCCGCAGACACCCATCGATATGCCGCTCGCCTTTTCCCGGCCGCCGCTCTCCAACTTCTCCGCCCGCTTTGAAGGGGCCATGGTGCGCCCAGGATATCCAAACCCTTGCCTACCCTTTGCAGCCCCCCTGGCTCTCCCCTCTCCCCAAGTAGTTCCAACGAATACTCCTCACATCGGATGCCCCTACCTTTCTTAAATTCCTCTGCATCGAGCTTCCAAGTGACTGTGTGCGCTGTGATACAGACGCTGAGCCAGCGAAAAACGCGCACCCGGAAGAAGCTCATCGTTCACTTGCCTGGCAAGGTGCGGCAGCGAAAGAAACCCTCCCCTTCTTCTTTCATCTCAAGCCGTCGTATGCATACGACCTATGTCTGAATCCTGCTTAAGCTGTCTTCAGTGCGAGCTCGTCACCAGCACAAGGCACAGCCGACGGATCTTTCCGAGATCGCTGCAGGACTTGCTGACGTCGGCAAAGGCCTGCTGCCTGGCCCTTGTGACGCTTCTGGATATCCCTATCGCCAAAAATTCGATAGGCAATCCGATGGGGCGTGCCCTGTGTGTTGCGCGCAGTCCCTGGCCGTCAACTGTTCGGACTTGTCCCCGTTGCTACGGCCACAAACCTGTGAGCTAAGCTAACCCGGCGTTGATGAGTGATTCGCACTTTGAGTTTGTTCCAAGAGTGGCTACGAAGAGCTCTCGCCATCGTCCGTCTCTTAGCCACGCGCGCACTGCCTTGTCCTCAGCCCTTGCCCCCACGAGCTTCGCCCTTCCAAGCTCACCTAAAAGCGCGAGCTGCCGTGCGGCGTGTGCCCTCTCTGTTATCTTCGCCCTTCCAAGCTCACCAAAAAGCGCGAGCTGCCGTGCGTCGTGTGCCCTCTCTGTTATCTTCGCCCTGGCGTTTGCCCTGTGCACGACCTGGAATCTCTCGCTGTCTGATCCTTGACAGTAACGCACAAACGGAGCGTAGTGTGCCTCCTCTTCTCGAGGCACCTTCGAGAAGACCGCCACCTGTTGAATGCCTTCGGCCTCCACTTCTCCGGCCTTCTGCTGTCGCGGTGCTGGCTGGGATGGCGGCACCATATGACCCGGAGCCCAGCACTGAGCTTAAGCAGCTCAGCAACGAAAAACCGAGTGCTTGTGTATTGACTCCAGAGGTTGCGAGTGATCCACCGATGCCGCCTCCCTGCACTCCCACGAGCCTAAGCTCGCTGATCTGTGTCGCGTGTTCTGCGAGCGCGATCCTAACTGGCCTTCGCAGGGGGGGTAAGGCATCGTGGTGGTTGCTTATATTTTCGGACTGGTTGCTCCAACGGCACGGGGTGGGGAGCTGTGCAAAATCCGGCGACTCTTTGTGCAGTCTCGCTCGCTGATCCTGCAGCAAGGGATATGGTGCTGTGCAGGAGAACGAGTCCGACAAGGGTTGGCGTGTGCTTGCCGAGGACACCGCTTTGCAAAGCCTCATCGAAGTTCTGCCCGGTGTGCAGGCCCTTCGAATGATTGTCTGCCCCATGCGTAGGCCCCTCGACTCGCGCACTGTGGTGGTCTTGAGACGTGACGGGTGGGAGTGATGCGCATCGCTGTGGGTGGGGCCTGACCTCAGAGGAGGACCCTCTAACGGCCGAATTCTTCGACTCCTGCGCGATCGTCGGTTCCTCGGGGATCCTGATGAACTACGAGCACGGCCGTCAGATCGATGAGCACGACATGGTTTTCCGCTTCAACTCGGCTCCCACTAAGGTGCCTCGATGCCCCTTTGCTTCCATGCTGCTTGCACTCGCACCGAGTCCTCATCAAGGCGTCTTGCCGCACCTCGCCTCCGCCACCTCAACTCGAAGCCCCTCCTGGCGAAGCTGTCTCACTGCAGCGCAGACAAATGGAATGCTCCGTGCACAAAAGATTAAGAAGGCATATCGGTTATAACGGACAGAAGTTGAGAGTGTGTCTACTTGTGCTTACATTTCAATCCAGACACATCAAAGGAACCGAGAATGTCCTGTCCGGGCTACCGGGATCCCACCAGCTCATGCTACAAGTTTTCTGCCTCCCCAACAGCAATCTATACCTCGGAGAGTTCAGGCCCTCTCAGCTTGCTGTCCGTGGCTTCGCGGAAAACGCTGCGGCCTCAGGCTCACCAGGCGGGATGCGCATGCAACACATCAGTAATTGCGGCCGCAGGCTCACCAGACGGGATGCCCATGCGACACAACAGTAATTGCGGCCGCAGGCTCACCAGACGGGATGCCCATGCGACGCAACAGTAATTGCGGCCGCAGGCTCACCAGGCGGGATGCCCATGCGACGCAACAGTAATTGCGGCCGCAGGCTCACCAGGCGGGATGCCCATGCGACGCAACAGTAATTGCGGCCGCAGGCTCACCAGACGGATGCCCATGCGACACAACAGTAATTGTGGCGTTATCGACCGCACAGCGCGTTGCTCGATTGCTGCGTGTCGGCTTCACGCGGAAAGCAAGCTCAGCTGCGTCGCAAATGTGGTGCAGGGTTATGAGCGTCACGTCGGGCGAAAGACCACTCACCGCATCACCAACACGCAGAACTTCGGTTTCAGGTGCCGGGCCTACCGATATGTTGCTCGAGGAGTGTGGGGTGAGTGTTCGGGTATAGATGTGTGCTGGGGACCTGCAGAAATAAGATGCATGGCTGGAAGTGCGCGCCCAAGGAAAAGTGCCGAGGCGCCCTCTTGAGACCTGCGGGGTGCGTGGGGGTGCGCGGCGACTTTTAGGGAGAGTGACGACGAGAGCCTGTTCATCCACTACCGTGCAAAGACCTCATCGAAGGGCCTCTTCTGGTGGGTGAACCCTTCCTGCCCCCCTTCCTGGTAGTGTTGTTTGAAGGGCTGCTTCCAGTGGCTGGACCTCCCTTACGCCCCTTCTCCATGGCGTGGAGTTGTTGTCCCCCCGCAGGACCTCGATCAAGCATAGGGCGGAGCCCCCTCGCTACAACCTGGAGGGAGGTACCAGAGCCCTGGGGCTGTGAGCTTACGCTCTGGGACCTGTGAGGAGCAATCACGGGGCCCGGTAACCGTAGATGGTGTCTGCGGGGTCCGGTGACCGTAGATGGTGTCTGCGGGGTCGGGTGACCGTATATGGTGTCTGCGGGGTCCGGTGACCGTAGATGCTGTCTGCGGGTTCGGGTGACCGTAGATGGTGTCGGGGTCGGGTGACCGTAGATGTTGTCTGCGGGTTCGGTGACCGTAGATGGTGTCTGCGGGGTCGGGTGACCGTATATGGTGTCTGGGTTCGAGTGACCGAGATGGTGTCTGTGGGGTCGGGTGACCGTAGATGGTGTCTGCGGGGGTGACCGTAGATGGTGTCTGCGGGGTCCGGTGACCATAGAAGGTGTCTACGGGTTCCGGTGACCGTAGACGGAGGGGGGTCTTGGGACCATGATGTCTGTCAAATGGATCCGGGGACTGGGGAGGCGATCGTATGGGTCACCAGAGACTGAGGGTATGGTGGGGTTGCTGTTGCAGGAATGTGAAACAGAAGAAGCCATTCAAGCTGTACGCCTTCGACCCAGACCTTGTCCAGGTGCTCCCCGCTTGACAACCTGCCACGTGTTCCACTCCACGGCGCGGTGCGTGCGCGTCTCACAAGTAGTTTGCGCGCGCTGACTGTGGCCCATCAGGAACACGAGTAGTCTGCGCGCGCTGGCCGCCAGTCACAACGCTGGCTGTGGCCTGTGCATGGCATGTGTGGCCATGCAAACCCAAACTGCACACTGACACACGATGGTCTCACTTGTGCGCTGGCCACTAATACAGCCTTACCTGCGCTGCGGCCCATCAAGGCCCTTGGTGTGTGCCTCCCCGGTGCATCCTCCGTGCATCCTCAGGAGGCCGGCATGGAAGGGAGCCGGGGGCGCGGGGAGGGGCGGTGGGCGCGGAGGTGCAGTGGATTGCGTTTGGCATGGACTTCATGGCGACGAGCGGTGCATACGGCATCTTGGTGGCGCTGCAGCGCTGCGCCAAGGTTGACATCTACGGCTTCCAGGTACTCGACCCTGCCACTCGCAACTGCATCCCTCCCTGCCTCTCCCTGCCTCCCCCCTCCGCTAGGCAAACCCGCCTCCAAACCAGGCTCGTGGGCATTTCATCTGCCATTCTCCTCAGAGCAGCGCGGGGCACTGCCAGGTGTCCACGAAGCATGGTGCGATGTACCACTACTATGACGTGTGCGGTGCGTGGACCCTGCCATGTCCTAGCGTGCCTGCCCTTGCTGCAATTGTCGATTTTTTAGGGCCTTCAGCCACTCCCTCGGATTCTACCGAGGGGTGAGGAATCATCCAGCGTTAGGCCACAATTTGTCATAAAATGCACAGCGCAATTGCATCCCAAACATGGAATGTTTCATCAAAATACATGGTTTAGCTTGACACTGGACGCGTCCTGACCGCTCGATTTCACCCCTGGTTCGAGTTCTGGGAGAGTGGTTCATATGCGCTGCTTGCCGGCTTGGAGGGGAGCAGACATTCCGGCCAACCAGGACCGCGATAGCTCTGAGTACATCATGGTGAAGGTGCGCTCGCCGAGGCCACACTGGCCATTGCATGCTCTCAGAGAAGCCCGCATCCGGAACAGAAGAAGTGGGTCCTGTCACTCTGCTTGCTTGGTAGTCCTCCGACCGCTTGCTGCTGCCATGTGGTAGAGCTGCAGGCTGCGCCTAATCCCGCGGACCAAGATCCTTCAAAGCACATTGCGCAGCTGAAATGTGCAGGTATAAGCGCCAGTGCGGCGTCACTCATTCGTCGGCGTTGAGCTTCCAATTGATTGACGCTCACAGTGGCGGCCGGGATGTGAGAGGCTGTGTCAGGGTTTCCTCGGACCTGGTGCCAGCGGCCGCCTGGCTCACGGTGGCGGCCGGGATGTGAGAGGCGGTGTCAGGGTTTCCTCGGACCTGGTGCCAGCGGCCGCCTGGCTCACGGTGGCGGCTGGGATGTGAGAGGCGCTGTCAGGGGTTCCTCGGACCTGGTGCCAGCGGCCGCCTGGCTCTCGGACGGCTGTAAGGGGAACGTCGGTTTGGGATCTATGTTGGGGTGGGGGTGCGCAGGCGCTGGCGGAGGCTGGCCTGGTGCACTTCGCAGAGCCATGCATCGTGGAGTGCCACGAGTCTATTGATCATTGTGAAACGTAAGCAGGCCCTTTTGCCCGCCCTTGCCTGATCCGATTTGCCGACCTGGTATGCCACGTGGCGGATGCTGCATGCTGCAATGAGCAGCGAGTGCATTCGCACTTGACCTACCTCGGTCATTTCCTGGTCAACCTGAGCCCGAAGCGGTTTTGTATATGGCTGGGTGACAATTCCGTATGCTGAGGGATATCATTTTGGTATGCGGCTGATGATTTGGGGACATGAGCATAGTCGTCCATGGATTTGACCAAGTTGACAAAATAGGTGTTTTGGCTCTGTTCGGAAGGCGTGGTGGTGCTTCTGTTCGGGTGTCAGGTGCAAGGTTGGCTCTGGCTTTAAGCCCTTCAAGTGGTCCGATGCCAAGTGTGACCCGAACCGTAAGTCGCTCGGACACCAGGCACTCCCATGGCGCCCAAATCGACACAGAGCTGGAGCAAGGAAGCCGTGAGGCGCAGGAGCTGTGCAGGAGGGCATTTCTAATGAGAGCCTTAAGCCTTATAAACTCACAAACCTTAGCGGTAAGAGCACTCGAGAGCCAGGATCTGGGGCGTATACAAGAGCCCAGTAACTTGGTAGCGCCATTATAACCGCGCCTGAAGCGGATTTGATTGATCGCAGCCTTGTTACAGATACTGAAGCTGAGGCCTTAGAACCTGAACAGCATTTCCAGGGCCGCAGGGCCTTGCTTTGGGGCCCAGTACATGAATAGCCGAGAACTGTTACTGCTATTCGAGCTGGGACTCCATATGGTGGGACACATGCAACTGTCCGTTGACGTGCGAAAGGTATTTTTATCACATACGCTGGAGATATGTAGTTGTCTGTGATCATTTTTTAGCGATGCATGTCGTTGATGTGCGTGTCAGCAGTTGCAAATCGTTGAGAATTTCCTGGGTACGAGGGGGGCGCCGATGGTTGTTAACGTTATGCTACATTTTCCCACCCATAATGTATCAGAGGTGGACATGTGCTCACCATGCATAGTGCTATTTGCGACAATTCTACAACAATCTCATCAGGACGATGGTGCATTTTTTGGTACAACAGTTCTATTCCTCTAGGTTACATCTCACGTCCGTACGGGCCAGTACAAGTTTGCATATGAACTGTTATCAATGCAGATACATTTATATGTACACTACTTGTCCCGGGGATGAGGAGAGCATGTGAACGCAGCGAGTAACACGACGCGGAATTGTGCGGAACAGCAATGTGTCAGAACGTTTATGGATACCGATTCGCTGGAAGGTTTGGAATGAAGCTTAAGTTGCATATAACGCTCATAATGGAGGACTCGTCAAACTTTGATTTCGTCAATCATTTTGAGATCCGGTGTACGCAACGTCTAGAAAAAACCCAGTTCGATGTGTATTTTGGTACTGTTCACGTTTTCGAAGCTACAGGAGACCTACGTGATACAAGGGCGCTACCTAGTCTATTTCTGAGAATCTACCGGTATATCCCAACAGGTGAGCGGAAATGATGCGTCCTGAACAGTCCCGATTTCGGGGATATCCAAGCTTGGGCATGTTCTTTTTATGCTCGGGACCTGTGAATGGGTTTCGGAAGTCCCCACTTTCAAAACCGGTTTCAAAACCCATTCCTTTGTCCACCGCTTCGCAGTGTCGCTCCAGAATATTTTCTGCCAACTCGGCCTGATCGACTCCACGTCAGTTGTCCTACATTGCACCAAAAATAACTCGCCTGCCCGTCAGATGCGACATTTTCGGACGGTCCATAAGTAACTGAGGAGCTAGAACCGAAATTGCCTACATCAATCGTTTCGATGCGAGAAACTCTGTCGGGGAGCTAGGATACCGTTCACCCTTCGAACATTCCAACGTGGCTACATGACCACTTCCGCGACTCAGATGGGATGGATGTTGTACTGGTCCCCACACGCCGAATTGGGACGATGGTCGGGTGCGAAGGGGGGGGGTACGTTCGAACCAATAATTACACGGTGCCTGAAACGCCGAATTGGCGCGAATTTATAAATTCCTGAGTGCTTGGCTTACAGAAGCTTACGTTGAAGCCGATAGCCACTGTGAAGCCACTGTTAAGCCGGTTGCTTGAATTCGCGAGCGCCATGCACGGCATTACTTCGTAAGCTTCTGCAATCTTTTTAGAGGCAGTCTCTCGAGAATTTTCGCGCATAAGCGTGTCAAAGCCGAGCGTCAATGGCGCATACGCAAATGGCGGTATGCGCGATTTTGCCGCATAGTTGTTGTCGTGTAGCCGAACCTATTCGCAACTGATATGGGGAGCAATAGAAAGGCGTGTTATATCCTAAACTTTGCGGCCAACGATAAGTGTTCGCGCTGTGTCTCTAAGCAGGCAGGTTGCAGCAACGCGCACTTGTTGCCCCAGCAACCTCCTTCTGATAACGACTGGCGACATCCACGCGGAGCTCCGACTTCAATAATACAAACTGATGCGCCGACGTTGCGGGATCGTAGAAAGAATGGCGTATCTGCTTTCTCGGCTTCGGACAGTAATTCTATCATCAATGTAGAGCGACAATTGATAGTTGAGACAGACGGCGATGACGCTGCAACTAATCAACTCCCCGCGAAGTGGTTAACAAGGAGAGGCCGTTCAAGATCGGAAAGTTGCACAGCCGATGATGGTACGCATGCACACGCTTATTGTGAATTATCATATTAGTACGGCAGATGTTAATTGTGGACATAATGGCAACGTATGCGCTCTATAATAATGGTAATAATACGCGCGTCGTCCGTGTAGCTATGCACAAACATATGCGCACCATGCAGAGAGTGCGCATTGTGTTAGTTGTGTGCGGCGACATGACGCGGTGCTGGTGATCGAATATGCTGCAGCCCAAGCGCATACCGCCAATAACATCGCCACGACTGCCATCGACACGGCTGCAGAGGTGTTGCATGAAAGGGAGCTTTGAAGTTCAGATCGTGCTACTTTCGAAGTGACGAATTCGAAGTGACGAGCGAGAGGGTGGGCCAGAATCAAATATGCTCCGATGTTGGATTTTTGGGGGCATCGGACTTGGTACTGTCGTCAAGGTGGAGATTCCAGCGGAAGCAAACCTCAAGGTAAGCTCGTGATCATGTGTGTGCTTATGTGTGCTCATGTGTGCTCATGTGTGTTAGTGTACACATTAGTATTCACTCTGGTTTACCACCACGCATTGTGTGTAAGTGTATGCGTGTAGTTGAAGATTGCAAAATACTTAAATATGGGTGTGTGTGTGTGTGTGCGTGTGTGTGTGTGTGTGTGTGGATGAATGAATATTGTTATGTGTTGCGGGCTTTGTGGCTTTAGCATAATTTCTAAATTAAGTATGCGTGTACTTGCTATGTTGTATACTTGTGTAGACTGTGATGTAGCAACTTTTCTAAATTATGTATGCTTGGATTGAGTATGTATACTTGTATAGGCTGTGATATATCACAATGTGTATACTTATACTTGGATTTACTAGGTATACTCTCTTGCATATGCTGTAATATGTTGTGTCTTTAGTAGCAAATTTCCTAAATTATGTAGGCCTGGATTTACTATGTATACTTGTATAGGCTGCATGGGTGATATAACATTTTTTTCTAAATTAAGCATGCTTGGATTTTCTCTGTATACTATCTTGTATAGGCTGTATTATGTTGTGTGGCTTTAGCAACTTTTCTACAATAGAAGTGTGATTGGATTTGCTATGTATACTACTTGTATATACAGCTTATATACAAGATAGTATACTGTACATAGCAAATCCAAGCATACACAATTTAGTTTATGCAACCTACTACTATACAAATGTACATAGCAAATCCGAGCATGCCTAATTTAGACAAGTTGCTAAAGCCACACAGCCTGCACACAAAGCCTGCACACACACACACACAGCAATATGCATCCATTCATACACATGCCGCACAAGCATGTTCACACACACGCACACACACACAACACTGCACAAAAACAAAACAAGGTTGATTACTTAATTATTTTGCTGGGTTTTGATAAAGTCTAGAATCACATTGCCAACAAATATGGATAGAAAATTCTCCGGGGGCAAGTTGCCTAATAATGATGCAGTGATGTTCACAATGACAATTATGCCACAGCCTATACATGCATGCATAGCAAATCCGAGCATGCGTAATATATGAAACATGCTAAAACCACACAGGCCGCACCACACATACACACATAACAATATTTATCCATCCACGATACAAATGCATGAGCGTGGTCACACACACACACACACGCGCGCACACAGCACACTTTTGGAAAAAAACAATTTTCATTATGGAGTCTCATTAGTCTTCAAGGGCCTGCTGTTTTAGCGGGTGCCTCTGTATTACACATTGTGATCTCTTACACACGGTGTGGCAGAGAGTATACATATATATATATATATAGTATTCACTCTGGCTTACCACCACGCATTGTGCGATATGTGCCAAGCAACAGAGGCATCCGATTGTCAAATCAGACCGTGATAATCACGCCGCGTGTCCCGGCGTGACGGGGCAAACAAGGCTACACACGAAGCGATTCACGACGTGAAACACACATACTGCAGGTATGAGCGAAGGTCGCTGCATACACAGATCATATTAGCATGCACCACGTGATTATCTCTACACGTATAGTAATGCATGCTGCGTTATGAACACATGCATGTAGGCAACTGTGTCGATAACGCGTACCCTTGGATTATATCTTCTCGAAGCCGAACTTGTGCGTGGTCGTTAGGAACGGATCGTTTGCCGCACATGCGTATGTATATACTATACTTGCAATATGCTAGCAATAGTCGCACTGACCACTAACAAACACTTCGTGACTTCGTGTATGGTTGGTGTATTATATCCGTGTCGTCCTGAGCTGAGCTTTGGATGCAGCTTGCTCGTTTACACACGCGGATGATACACGGATAGTACTATATATATATATGGTGTTTTTAGAGTGATATAATATGTATATATGTGTGTGTGTGTGTGTGTGTGTATGAAATGAGGGCCGAGGAGAAGCTGCATCGTCATCAACGGCGGTGCCGTAAGTTGCTGCTCGTGGTCGAGGCAAGGGGCGAGGGGGAGTTGCATCATCCGCGGCTGCACAGCCACCTGTTGCTCGTGGACGAGGCAAGGGCCGAGGCGAAGTTGCATCGTCATCAACGGCGGTGCCGCAAGTTGCTGCTCGTGGCCGAGGCAAGGGGCGAGGGAGAGTTGCATCATCTGCGGCTGCACAACCACTTGTTGCTCGTGGGCGAGGCAAAGGGCCAGGAGAAACTACATCATCTGCGGCCACACCGCAAGTTGTTGCTCGTGGCCGAGGCAACAAGAGGAAAGTTTGATCCGCGGCACGAGTATATATTATGCACTTGTAGACCATATCATCGAGAGTAGAGCAAAAGTGGCAACAAGTATGTGACATAGACACACTCGATGTGAACACACAGAGGTCGATTATGTTGTTATGCTAGCGAGGAGCGAGAACATAAAATGTGTTTTATGTTATAAACCCATGGATGTGATATGGGCGATCCAATAACTCACGTCATGGCATCCTGCCATACATAATGCTATGATGAGTAGTAAGCATTTCAACATAGTTTGATATCTTCATTGATGGATAGATTGTGACGAATTCCTCTGATCGCTTGATGAGATGAATATTTTTATAATCACCGCTGCACAAATAATAAACGAGTGGCCATCCGCTTCATCCTGTCTGCTCTGATTACGTACGCGTCTACGCGATCGTGTGAATATGGGAAGATCTTAACATGCATAAGTCATAACCACAAGAACATCAATTCCCTATCCTCTGAGGTTTTCATCACACTCATAATAAAGGGCCCATTGCACGTTCACTTATTGCAACGGCGAAAGCTGCGTGATGCCCGCTTGTAGTACCTCGGACCTCCGCTGCGGGGAGAGCAACGCGGTTATGCTCATGTCGACGCAGCCGATGCAAAATTAACAGGCAATGCATGCAGTGAACAAAATTTCCGGGGGAATGACACCGATCCGCATCCGATGCCAACACGAGGCCGCCGCGAGGGCGACATGCGTATAGAGCATACACAACCCATGTCGTCTCATCTCCACCATCCTCCATCTCGGAGTTGTCACCACCAACATGAAAGTTAGTTCTCAAAAATGCTAGACCGTAGGAATCGCGCCCCATATGAGCGCTATCAAGGTGAAAGTTGCTAAAATGTGGCTAAAACTGCAATTTGAGTCCATTTTGGGACCTTAAACCCCAAATTCGGGTTATTGTACCATGCAACTGACATGTGCGGACATCAAATATCGAATTCTCAACATGAAAATTGGTTCTCAAAAATGCTAGACCGTAGGAATCGCGCCCCATATGGGCGCAATCGAGGTGAAAGTTGCTAAAATGTGGCTAAAACTGCAATTTGAGTCCATTTTGGGACCTTTAAACCCAAATTAGGGTTTTTGTAACATGCAACTGACATATGTGGACATCAAATATCGGATTCTCAACATGAAAATTGGTTCTCAAAAATGCTAGACCGTAGGAATCGCGCCCCATATGGGCGCAATCAAGGTGAAAGTTGCTAACATGTGGCTAAAACTGCGATTTGAGTCCATTTTGGGACCTTAAACCCCAAATTCGGGTTGCGGTAACATGCAACTGACATATGTGGACATCAAATATCGGATTCTCAACATGAAAATTGGTTCTCAAAAATGCTAGACCGTATGAATCGCGCCCCATATGGGCGCAATCAAGGTGAAAGTTGCTAAAATGTGGCTAAAAATGCAATTTGAGTCCATTTTGGGACCTTTAAACCCAAATTAGGGTTGTGGTAACATGCAACTGACATATGTGGACATCAAATATCGGATTCTCAACATGAAAATTGGTTCTCAAAAATGCTAAACTATAGGAATCGTGCACCATATGGGTGAGTACAAAAAACAGTCAATCCATCCCATCTGAGTCGCGGAAGTGGTCACATACTTGACAAAGATGAACAGTCCGATCAATCAATGTACATCGGCTGAAATGGCTATACAATGATATCATATATTAAGTACGAGGACTCTGAAGCAGAAGATTCCTCCCGAATCCGTAATCCATAATTATTAATTGACGATTAGAGGTCTAAAACATCGAATGTCCAAGAAGTCTGTCGATGTGGCGCAATACAGTTCGCAACCTAGATACATCACGTGATGCATTCGTCGTGAGAAATTCAAAAATGTAAATCAATCCATCTAAACGGTTCAGTTGAAATATTATAATATCAGTATTAAATCCTGCGTAGCGTACAGTGGCTTAGCGCCACACCCCCGATATTGCGAACGACTGTGTTTGGCACGGTATGTCATTGTTGAGACACTAGAATTGTCGATCTCAAAATCTCACATATTTCAAAGATTTGCCTCTCGCATCTCTCGCTCGGATGTCATGCCATGCTGTTTGACGTCTGCGACTTTCGCTGTCGCTTCCATGTTCAATGATTTGTTAAATATGCAGTTTTAACTCAAGGCGGGACGCTTTCTCTCCCGCAGTGTGCTACGCCTGTCCATCGAATTAGAGATCTCTTAGACTGTTTATTAATCGAAAACCCCCTTTGCCATATAAAATATTATCACATACTCCTACGTATTATTTGGGCACCCGTTTCGCAAATAATGATAACCTATATCGCAACTATTGCAGGTTTCGAAATCCCGAAATTCCGCCCGCTTCCGCCAAATGAACGCCTCAGCCCACAGCGAAATGTGTGGTTGACCGTTCAGTCTCTGCAATTTACACAGGGAAGACGACACATATAAAATGTCATTTCTGCTTGCACTCCCCTCATCCGACGCGCATGCTTGCTTGCAAGCGAACGCGCGAATGAGGGAAGAAACCCTAGCGGAAACGTGGACGTGGTTGACATCCCCGTTTCCGCTAGAATTGGCAATGCACTGCCAAACGCTCAATACGTCTTTCGTGTGCTTATATGATATGCGTGATAATAATTTATATGCGGAGTTTTGTTGTGTTTGGCATACGCCGGTAGTATACCGAACATCACACCCTCAGGACAGTGACAACAAAGAGCGGTTGTCCAGGCTGTGAAGGCATGCGCGTAGAACGGTTTTCCCCACTGTTTTGAGATCAATCAACGCACATCGCTGACGTGACCCGAAGCAACGAAGTCATCACCAGATCATTCGGCGCGATTTTATTCCGTTAATATTCTGTGCGTCGCAGAAATGCCATTGGCTGGATTAATGCACTGGACCCTCGCAGTGGCATGGCACATGCGCATATTGATTTTTCCGTCAGCCATCGTCAGCCATTTTATATGTTGGGATACTATAGTATGTGAAATCGTAAAGCGCATGCGTTTGCTTGAATGCGTTTGACAGACTATTTTAAAGTTACATGCAGGCCCTTTTGACGACTAAAGGTGTAGGCAGACAAGACCCCGCGATCAGAGGGGCGTTCTCGTCCTGTCCAAGCGCTGCTTTCAGCCGACGATGACGGGAGAAATGGGGCAATCCGCATAGAAGTGACACTTAAAGTGCCAGGTCACAATCGCAATATATTGCGATCGCGGCTTCATAATTGGACGTCATTCTGAATTTCCAGTCAAAACGTCCCATGGTGGCAGACCCACGTATCTTTCAAGCCATTTCAGCGACTGTTTAGCGTATTCCATTAAAACAAAAACAGTTTTGTGACTTCTCAGAACCGGAAGCTTTCGAAAGTGTTTTTTATTGTCGAAAGTAATTCGGATTCGAGTTGTCGCGAACTTATGCACGACGTGTCCACACAAAGCACAACTATCTAGTCCTACTACTAAACAGTCTTATCTATTGTCAGTGCCCCTACAACACCAGCTCGGTACTGTATATATTGTCTTATGTCACTGTGCAGTAAACTTCCTACTGTAACCACACAAAAGTTCAAAAATTTTGATAACTGCTTTCCACTTCCTATGCAAGCTCTTTTTCTCAACATGTAAAAGACTGAAGATTACAGTTCTGACGCCAACATACAAGCACAAGTCCACAGAATGTATTACTTCACAAGCAAAAGAATGTCATATATCATAAATTGCTATATCATAACACTGCTGTTTTCGCGGTCTGAGCGAGCACTTCCTTTTTGGGGACTCACTGTTACGAAGGCAAAATAAAAATGAGCGTCTGCCTCACTCTGCTACGCCGCCCTACTTATCGCAGCTGCTATCTCCAAACAAGGTGTAACACCCATCCGTACTTCCGTACCCTGTCACTGCTGTAACTGCTCGCGCGTATCGTACTGCGAGTGTCATATGTTCGTCACAGAGACTACTGTCCCAAGTGTCACAACCCGGCTAAGGTACACGACAAGCCGCGGTTTGTGACAGCTGTCGCGAACTTATGCACGACGTGTCCTTACGAAGCACGACTATCTAGTCCTACTACCAAACAGTCTTACTTAATGTCAGTATCCCTATAACACCAGCTCAGTACTATATACATTGTCTTATGTCACTGTGCAGTCAACCTCTTACTGTAACCACACAAAAGTTCAAATATTTTGATAACTACCTTTAGCTTCCTATGCAAGCTCTTTTTCTCAACATGTAAAAGACTGCAGTATGCAGTTCTGACGCCAATATTTAAGCACAAGTCCACAGAATGCACAACTTCACAAGCAAAAGAATATCATAAATCATAAATTGCTATATCATAACACTGCTGTTTTCGCGGTCTGAGCAAGAACTTCCTTTCTTGGAACTCACTGTTACGAAGGCAAAACAAAAATGAGCGTCTCCCTCACTCGGCTACGCCGCCCTACATATTACAGTTGCTACCTCCAAATAAGATGTAACACCCATCCGTACTTCCGTACCCTGTCACTGCTGTAACCGCTCGCGCGTATTGTGCTGCGCGTGTCATATGTTCGTCACAGGGACTACTGTCCCAGGTGTCACAACCCGGATAAGGTACACGACAAGCCGCGGTTTGTGACAGCTGTCGCGAACTTATGCACGACGTGTCCATACGAAACACGACTATCTAGTCCTACTACCAAACAGTCTTACTTATTGTCAGTATCCCTATAACACCAGCTCGGTACTATATACATTGTCTTATGTCACTGTGCAGTAAACCTCCTACTGTAACCACACAAAAGTTCAAAAATTTTGATAACTGCTTTCAGCTTCCTATGCAAGCTCTTTTTCTCAACATCCCCCATCTGTAGCTGCCACTGGTAGCACAGACATTAGATAAGAGCTTGTTCAGCATCTTCTGTTGTAGCACCATCCAGTGCGAACTTGCCCATGCTGAAGGTGAACATACCCACTCCAGTGGCTTCTCCTCCTCGTAGCATCCTTGCTCGCGTCAAACTAAGGGTTTCGAAACACCATAACCCACATACATCTTCTACCAATGGGCCCATGCTCCAAGTGTCCAATCACGTGTAAGCGTCCAGCGTGACACAACTTACGAAAGTACTGTGCCCTGCTCTCTGTCATATCTGTCATATAGTGCGATGGCACGTGAATACAAGCCACCACTCTGCTGGTCAGCACTGCCAATGGCAATGCAATGTCCAATACGGCGAACCAAGGTGAGGTCACCACCGCATCACACACTCCATACTTCTCCTTCCAGGCACGATAGTTGCCCGGCTGTAGTGCGTTGAGGGCTTCGGGCCATTTCAACTGCGGGTTCCAATCGGTGTTCATGAGCTTCAAGTGAGGCCACTCCAGTGACATCACCTTGCCAATCACACCTGTACCAGCCCATGGGTCCCAGACCTGTGTGACCTTCTTCCAACTCACCTCGTGCGCCAGGCGTCTGACTTCTTGAGGAACCGTCATCACCAGTTCTAAGCCCCAGTTCAGTTGACTGGCAATCTTTACTTGGGCTCTGTTCAACTGAGTAACGTCCCCCCTCTTCTGCACCTCCTCCGGGCTCATGGCCTGCACCGTAGCTGCCTTCCGCAGGCTCCTCGCACGAGTGTGCTGTTCTGAACACTTTCGGCTCAGGATGGTGCGGCGACCATCGTGCCAATGTCCTGGCATCAAGTCCATAATCACCCTGCTGAGCTCCTCCTGATTTCCCCACGCCACTCTGTCAGGGAGATCCCCCATGCTCCCCTCCTTTCTGGCCATCTGTCGTGATGTGAGCGCCTGCCATGGGTGTTCGCGTCCCGGTCTCACAGCCCGATGTGGGCCCACGTCCGCAGGCAACAACACCGCATCTGCTCCCAACTTTTCCCTCAGCTGCAGCTCCATGTCAGCCATCCTTTCCATGATAGACGCGCTCACCTCGGCGGAAGCTGCCACCATAGCCACACCCAGGCATTTGGGGCATTGACAGTCTCCTTCAGGCACTTTGCCCAGTGCCGGCTCCAGGCACCAAATGTGATAGCCACGGTTGCAGGTGTCACACAACAGCATCGATGCCTCCCCATCTGTCCTCATGCACTTCTCACACGCGAGATGTTTGCTGGGGATGGCTGCGCTGCAGTCATATTGATCCTTCACCTGCAGGTGACACGGCGCAATGTTCTGCACTGTACTCTTTTCCCGCAACTTGGTGCTGTCCTCTAAGACCACCACCCCATCCTTCTGCACCTTGATCAACTTCAGAATGGCTGGCTTGGTGGCTACCTCCATGCCAGAGCGTAGCTGTTATCTTATGTACACAAAGTCACCCGCCTTGAACTGGTGTGGCTTTGGCTCGTAGCTGCCACTCCTTCTGTGCTCGTACAGCAAGGTGAGCGATCTCCAGGTTGCACCCTGCGTGCACCATGAGCTTCTTTACGATAGCCGCTCGCTGCAACAAATTCTCAGCCAGCGTTCGCTCGTCCTGCCTCTCAAAGTCCAGCTCGGGTCGCGCACGAAGATCTGGTGGTACAGTAGCTTCCTGGGCGAACAGCAGCGTGAACGGCGCCACCCCAGTCGACTGTTGTTTGGCTGCGTTGTAACTGAGTACAAGAATAGTGACCAGAGCATCTCGTCCCATTCGAAGTCCAGGCCCTTGTCGAGGGCCATCTTCTTGAAGCAGAACTTGATGGTGCGCACCACGCGCTCAGTCAAGCCATTGCTCTCTGGGGAGCTCGGTGAGGTCACCCTCCGGTCAATGAGACACTGTCTGCATAATGCAGCGAACTCGCCCTCAAATTCGGTGCCCCCATCCACGAGGCATTCCGCTGGCGCTCCGAACACCGACAGGACGTGATTTCGAAACGCGCTGGCGACGGTGGAGGCTTCCTTGTTGGGGATCGGAACGCACACAATGAAACGCGTGTAATGTTCAGTCATGACCAAGACACGTTGGTTCCCAGCCTTCGTGACGCGCTTCGTGGGCCAAGCCAAATCCAGGGACCAGCGATACATGAAGGATTTAATCTCCAGCGGGGTGAGCATCGCCTCCTCCCGCGCGTAGTGCGTCTTCACTCTCTGGCAGGTTTCACATTGCGTGATCACTGCTCGGACATCTTGTTTCATGCCCACCCAATAATGGCGTTGCCACAACAGGTTCAGCGTTCGCCTGATGCCCCAGTGGCCAGTCCTCTCGTGGTACTCACGCACCAGCTGAATCCTGTCGCAGGGCTTGGGCACCAGAAGCTCCTTGCCGCTGATGGTGACCATGTACAGCTCACCCATGAGCTCGTCCCAACGGTGACGAGCCGCTCTCTTCCTGACTCTATGGTACTCCTCCTTGGGCACCTTCGAGTTCTCTCCAGTCTTTATCCACGCGAGGCATAGCTCGTCCTCGTGTATGTCCGGGTACTTCTCCCGAAGTGACTCCTGATGGGTCACGCTAGCCACCATGGCGACCATTCTCGTCGTGTCAGACAGCCTGGGCAACCTCATCTCTTTTCCCTTCACCACTGGTGCGCTGAGTTCACCTCCACTGGTTTGTCTTCAGGCCCTGAGAAGGCTTGGCGGTGACGCGCCTTGTAGCTCGCGAGCTCCATGGAGGCAAGCTTCCATTGTCTGCGACGTGGGACAGCATCGGCTGTGCCGAGTCCCTGCGTGCCTTTCTGCCCTTGGCTGCACATGTGTTGCAGTCGCTCCTCCCAGTCCTGATGACTAAGGCGTCGGGCAACTTGCTGAGTGTAGTCATTGGATCTGGTGACCCACTCTGCCAGTTGCGCTCGTACTGGCTCCGGTGCGCCTTCCGAAGCGGTAGTCACTTTGGCGGACTCCACGATGGGGATGGCAGCTAGCGCGCCATGCTCCTCCTTCTCACTCTCCTGACTCTTTGGCAGCTTGGTCGTGCTGACCTCAGCAACCGCGTACAACAGCTCCGTAGCTCTGCGATCCATGGCGAGACCGAGTATCCCTGCCAACTCCTCGTCTTTCATGCCCCGAGCCATGCGCAACTCACTTGCGCTGTACCCCATGGCAATGGCCTTCTCGTCCAGGTTGACCTCTCTGGTCTCCCCTTTCTCCTCGACGTCCTCTTTTCTTACCACCGTACCTGCACGGGGTGCACGAAAGGCTCGGGAGTTCTGTGTCGCCAAGATAGTTGGCAGCACCCGCATGGGTTCCCCCACAACGTTGGCGGCGTAGTGGGGCTTCCTGTCCCCAGTGACTACCTTGCGCGGCTTCCAGCCTCGTTGCAGGATGTCACTCACGTATCTATCTGGTGGCCTGTCCACCCCCTCCATTACCAGATAGAACTGATGGTTCTGAAACAGATTGCTCCAGTATGCTCGTAGGCGGTGCGCATATGATCCTGCGCGCGCTGCGTCAACAAAGGATACTGGCTGGCCCACCACGCTATTGATGATGCGGAACACCTCCTTTCTGATCTTCGAGTTCTCTCGGTGTGATAGCGGGGAGACGTTCTCCAGCACATATGCTGGCGGTCGCTGAGGCTGCAGCTGTTGCAGCGTCGAAAGGATTCGCACTGCCTGGTAGAACAGCCTGCTGTGCTTGCCCTCCAAACCAGCTAGCTTGCCGGCTGGTGACAGGTCCTGACATGGATATCCACACACCATGACCCATTGGTCTCCGCTCAATGCCCCTGCATGCACGAGGTCAATAACACTGGTGTCCTCGATGTTGCTGGGCAGCTGTTCTAGGTGAACAGCCCCTGCGTGAAACAGGTCAGGATGGCGGCGACTGAGCGCCATGCAACTTGCCCTTGCTACCGTCTGGCTGGACGCAGAGGTGTCCTGGTAGAGGTACTTGTTGACCCTTGACGCCGCAGCGCAAGAGCATCTCCAACCCAGCACACAGACCCCCACAGGGCTCGTAGCCAACCACACCTTCTTCTCTGGCTTCCTGAATGAAAGAAGCTCTTGCTTGTCGATTACTCTCGTATCGATCTTCTTGGGCACCCTCAGCTTGCCACCCTCCATGGTCTCGTCGCTGTAGACCGCTGGAGAGCCTCCAGAATGCATGCCTCTAACTGGCTGTACCTGGCTGAGGGCGTCCCATGCGACTCGCGTCAACCTGCCAGAGCACCCGGGCCACCTCTGGGCTGTCAGTATCAAACATGACACCCCTGTTGCACTCCAACTCCTCTTGGTAGTGCACATCAAACAATCGGTGGACCGCGCTGGTCCCTAGCTGCTCCCTGACCATCTTCTCACAGTAGTTGGCCACTTGAGCCTCTGGGCTCGCTTCTGGGCCAAGCGGCGGCTCCCTGGTCACCTCTAAGCAGATGGTGTCTGCGAAGCAACGCATCTGCCTCTCGGCGCACCCCGCTTCCCGCGCGCAGTCCCCTTCTCGGTCCAGGCGGGCACCAGTCTCGTCTGCTGTGCTGGACAGCGGGTACCTGGACGGCACATCCGCGTTCTCGTTCTTTGGCCCTGGTCGATATTGGACCATGAACTCAAACTCTTGCAAACTGATGGCCCAACGCAAGTGTTGGCCCTGCAGGTCCCCCTTCTCCATGAGGGTCGTGAGCGGTGAGTGGTCGGTGACCAGCGTAAAGTGGACCCCATGCAGGTATTGGCGCAGAGTGCGGATTGCCCACACCACTGCCAGCATCTCACCCTGGAAGCTCGCGTACTGTCTCTCAGTTTTCGACAATGAGCGGCTGATCACCACGCAGATGTGCTCCACGCCTTTCTCATCCTTTTGGCCCAACACTGCACGAATGTCATGGTTGCTCCAGTCCGTGTAGAGGAACATGGGCTTGCTATAATCGATGGGCTTCAAACACCTCCCCGAACAGAGAGCGTCCTTCGGCGCTTGTAGTGCTCGGTCCTGATCCTTCCCCCAAGCTTCCTTGACGTCCACCACCTCCTTTCTGAGCAGATCATTCAGTGGTCGAGCCATCTCTGAGTAATTGGGTCCCATGGGCTCACCCACCAAGCCCTTGTAGTAGTTCATGAGCCCTAGAATGGAGCGTACCCCAGTCTTGTCCTCGGGCTTGGGCAATTCTTGGATGGCCTTGCACGTGATGTCCTGCGCACCGATGGTGTTGTGACCAATTCCGGGTAGCCTAAGAAGTCCACGGTGGCTGCCCCAAAGGTCGATTTGCCCGAGTGCAGTCGGATCCCTGCATCCCCCAAGGTGCGGAGCACGGCCTCTACATCCTTTCCTATTTCAGAGGATGAAGCCTTTATTCCCTTAGGTGCAATACCTTATTTTAAGGAATAGACATTTTCAATACAAGTTTCAATCGATTTTCTTAAATCTGTCACTTTATGATGATCAGACTGGTCAATTTTACAGCATAACCACTCCCCCTTGTTGAAGGAGAGGGCGGTATGTTGGCTGTTTTCATATGACACATGGAAAACATGAGTGGCTCTTGGAGAATTTCGGGATAAATATCCTGAATTGGCTGACTATGCCCAAGAATGACCGAAGAGATTACTTGCCATCTTTAGCCATATGGCGTAGAGGCCGCTTACCAACGGTTGGGTCATAAGCTGGATAGCTATGTTAGCTATGTTGGAGGCTGAATAGCCATGATTGCACAGATTCTGTCTTCCGTGATGAATAGACCTCTGAGACATGGTGTCTGACAAATCAATACTTTTGACAACAACTCAACCTTTAGGTATGATGAAGAGCTGATTACCTTTGCTGCACTACAATTGTTTAATGTGCACTACTGAAATGCCTCGTGATATAATAATCTCGCAGAATAGGCATTGTTCAATGGCCTTATGATCAGATATGTAATGATCAATGAAGACAAGATGATTGGTATGGCTCATTCAGCAGGCATGATTACCTCAAAGAGATGCCAATACACAGATACATTTCAAGACATAAGGGTAATAGACTTATTATGTAGTCTTCAAAGGCAGCTAGCATTTATGCTGCATTGGTCAGCTCAGTGGCTTTTGACCTTTCTAGGTGTTGTACTCAGGTCGCGTAGCCTGCATATTGCATTGAGTAATCTTGACACCTTTAATGATCCAATCAGATAATATGTATGAAATATCAAGAATGGTTGCCCTTTTTCAATGATCATCGGTGGCAGAGGCTATGGTGCTTGCACCGAGTCAATATACAATTCTAGTCTGGATACATGATAGACCAGATGTATACAATGTCTAGGTCTTCAAAATCAAGCGCATATGTATGTCATGGCTGATGACCTTAGAAATGTTTGATATATATATGTATGTCAACTTCATGGAGTTCTGCATGGTTTGACTGTATATAGTCACGATTACCAAAACAAAAACGATGATGCAACTTACTTTGTTTTATTGTTTGTCTTTATTATTTATTTGGGTTTTAGTTGTATTTTTAGCTTATCATCTTCCCCCCTCAAGGAAGTGTATTGCTAGGCGGTTGTCAAGCGCCGTTTAAATACAACAGAGGTCCGACCTCTATATGTGATGACGTGGAAGCTTACTATGAAGCTGGACAGCAGTTCTCGGGATGCAGCCCATTGCACCGAAGGTGCATTGCAGTCGTTGGGATGCAGCCCGAATTCACGTCATCAGCGTGGGTCATATAGTGCCCATGCATGTGCTGCATAAAATACAACACTACCCTCCAGCGGCGAAGCGGTTTGCTATTACCATCATCGTATGCTGTGGGATATCAAATATATGATCAGAGAACATGGTAATATATGTACCATGTTTGTCAATATCGGAGAGACTGTGTCTTCTTTAAAATCCTCATGGCTATATGTATAATGGTGTTGTGCGGATGTCAACACCTTCTCTCTGAGTAATTTATTAATTTCAGATGTGATGTCGTGGCAGTCAACCTTATCCGCTTGTACCGGAGGTTGTATGAATTGTGTCCATGCATACGCGATCTCAGCGCAGGTCACAATACAGTGCCCGAGCATACGCGATTTTAGCGTAGGTCACATTGTGCCTCAATTTATTACATCTGAGAATATCTATTACTCATCTTTGTGAGTTTAGACAGCATTGTACTGATTGCAACGCTTCTTCTGATGATTTATATATCACAGATTATACCAAATGTGGTGATCAGACCAGTGCAAAATATGTCACCGGAATGTACAGGGATTGTGAATGATTGCAATCCAGCCGGAGGAATAATCTCAGCAGCTGTTCTGTACTAATGAATTCATCGGAGTTATACTCATTCCGACGATTCGAAACCCATGTTATTTGTAGTGATGACAACTCATATGAATATATAGGGGTTTCCTCAGAATGCTTTTATGTGATGTCAACATATTATGAACAATTCACTTGCATCTTAGGACAAAGGAGTTGCGCTTGGAAGGTCTTGCATGGTGGTCACCAACAGTTATCAGCTGTTATTCGGGTGCCATATTCTGCCTTCAGCACTGGGACTATATCAACCAGTCTTACAGCGATGCACTTGTCCTTCCCACTCTTATGTACGGCTATAGTGCCAAAGTGTATCAGGTGGGATATATATATATATACATTATATAACTATCATCTTCTGATCCAGGATATGCAATTAAGCATGGTATCAGGTTATATGTTATGTATATAGTTCAGCATTCCGAACTTACTCGAGGATGCAAATGCTGAGCAAGAGTCAACTTATAGTCATTGGGATGTAGTTTCCCATCCGATTTTACACTTTGTTAGTGACGGTGGATTTGACGTTGTACAGATTTCAACGTTACTTGTGGATGCAGTGGTTTTATCAAAAGCAATCCATCAGAAATCACCAGATCGGAATAGAAAATTGATATGTGTGAATCCTATCCACCTTCTTCCCTTCTCAAGGAAGTGTGAACGCACAGGCAGTTGTCAGTTGCCTTTATACCTCATGATATAGCATGCAGTCCTTATAGGAAGCAGCTTATACAGTTTTAGGGTTGCAGCCCTACAGTCTTTGGGTTGTAGCCCTGCAGTTTTTGGGTTGTTGCCCTACAGTTCTTGGGTTGTTGCCCGAAATATTCTCATGTTTGTGCTGATTCCAGCATGACATATATGCCAAACACGAAGTGTTTCCTATTACATAGGTGGCATTTAGGGTATGTAACGTTACAGTGACCCTTATCTCCCACAGTGATATTAGGGTGTTACTTGTCATCAGTAACCTTAAAATATGTTAAATTAAAGCAGTATAAACATTTTGCAAAGATATTTAAGCAAAACTGCATTTAATTTTGTACTGTGTGTCACGTGGTTTTTAGGAGGTATGTTACACCCCTGTAACTGTACACGTGAATTTAGGGAGTATTAGGGTGTTACAGGTGCTGTACTATTTTGAGCATATTTTTCAATAGCCATTAAAATAGGATAACGGAAAAAATGAAACCGAAATTTTCATTTTCAGATCTAACGTATTTATTTTTTATGTATTTTAGTACAACGACTCTGTATACCCCTAGATATTACACACTTGATATTTAGGGTGCTACACGAGATATGACCATGGTCATTATGTTTTTCTGATACCTTAATAGGTATAAAATCATAATTTAAAATAAAATGGGGTCGGAATTTCAGTTTTGAAATTTATCGCCAACGATTTTTACCCATTTTCCACCTTTTTTGGCCATTTGATTATATACCTCAGTAATATATCTCGGTGTGTGTGGAAGTTGCAAGTTATAGAACTAATGCAACTTATCTCACTTTTGCACATGATAATTTTCATGGCATAATAGTGAATATCTCTGATGATCAACATCTGTGGTTGATCATACATATGGGTTTTACTGATTTGAAACCCATGGAAGTTGGTTCACTTCCTGATGATTTATTAGGTGTATCAACTGTAAGCGGATTAACCACTTAAGTGATAACTTGTCAGAACCTATGATATATTTGGGCATATGGCTGTGCACTGAGAGCATATCAAAGTGATATCTCTAGATTCCAAATATATCAGGACACAACTTGATAATAATCTAAGCAGTTCAACACAACACAATGTGTGTGTGTGTGTGTCCACAACAACCTCTGTCAGTTCAATATGTAAGTACTGATCTGAGTATGTACATGCTTATTGTGCTGATCATATCTGAATCAATTGTCACAATGCAGTGTGGTTGTTGTTCTTGCTCCAACGATGATATGTAGGACGTGTGAACAATGCTCAGCAGTGACCAACTGCTATCTGAGCATTGTATGCTGCCTTCGGGTCTGGAGATTTCTCCATCCAGCCCTACAGCATGTTGGATTATTCTGTCCCCATCTATCGCCATCACTTGACATCCAGTTGTTATCGTGATCAAACTGGATGGTACTATGTATCATGTATTGATATGATTATTGATTATTGCACTTTCGAGTCAGTGCATTATCAATCTACATAGTAGTGTCAGTGATAATTTATTACACTTGTGAATCAGTGTAAGGTCATATATTTAATTATACATAAGTAATGCATAAGTATAGTGACTTGTTTAAGCAGTGAATTATGTTTATGTACTTGCTGACTGAGTACATGTAAGTGTGTGTGGAATTGTTCACTGTACACACTTGTATGCAGGTGATTTCTGGTATTACAATATACCAAGATGATGTATCATGCAGGATGATCTGTATACCAAGTACCGAATAAATCTAGCATGATATATATATATAAGCTTAGTGGTGATTGTAATCCTGCATACTCTCATTTACAGTAATGAGTTGCTTGGTTTATTTCAAATGTAGTTCCGGTGAGCATTCCATTCAGTGATCCACCATAGAACGAACATGCTCATCCCAAATCCTTCGTCAGAGCATGTCGAGCTAATTATGGTGTTAAGATCACCTTCAGGCACCTTACACTTACATGGGTTCCAATATAGCTTACATGCACTGCAGTATGCTTTGTGCAATGTATGATGTATTGTGATGTGATGCTATATGTCCCAGTTGTTATCGTGCGTGATCAAACTGGTTTGTACATTACAACTGTTATCGTGGTCAAGCTGTATGAATAATGCATGCACATATCACAGTGATGCAGTTGCTCAGTATAATAATGTACATGTGGTGTAATGCACATCTGCTGCATGCACTCAGTATATACTCAATGATGGTGTATACTGCAAGTATGTGTGTGTATGCGTGTGGTGCTGCAGGTATTATAATCTCCGCACACTCGAATTTTGCACACACTATGATGTTGCTGCAGAGTATTCAATGATCTGTCATGTTGAGCGTACAGCTGCGAATCGTATCTGCGCGTACATGTGATCGCTGCGCATATGTATGCCGCATGCACACCTTTTCGCGTTGTATAGGTGACGACCGGCTGCGATGTACGATCTGCGATTGTGTATGTGACGATATATCCTCGCGCACAATATTCGCTTATGCAGCGGTCAGTATATGCAGTATATCAGTATTTGTGCGATTGCGACGCCAGATATTATTCGCGCTCCGCAACCTGCATACACAAAATATTCGATATCTATGCTGCACTCACACCAGAGTTCTCGTTCTCGCCTTGACGATAGAATACCGACTGTTAAGGTCTCACAAGCGAGCCTTAAGATATAATATGATATGATAAGATAGCACAGATGTTATTGAACAGTAACACCTTGTGCAGCGTAAGAGCGTGTGATGAGTGCAGTGCTTCGTCCGAAGATACTGCTGTAGCACAACGCTACCTCATCTATACCGAATGCCTCTCATCTCATAGATGACACCGCTATTGGGTTGTGAACCCAGGGCATTGGTTGAACGCGACGAGTATCGGCTGAACGAATAATGCGTTCGCCATATGATACTCGCATGCTTGTTCAGAACATGCTAGAAGCGAAGATGAATTCTTCTCCGAACCATTCGGTACTTCAAGATAGCATCTTGCTTCGCCATCTCGAGTCCGACATACTGGCCTCTCGATGACATGTGTCATTCAAGTCTTACCTTGAATAAATGACAGATGATATGACTTATCATCTCGATGACATGTACAGTCATAGTCGACCGTACTGACGACTGTCTGTCATTATGATATATGACATGACTCGACATGACATGACATGGTATGACATGTCTGACAGGTATGACACGTATGACATGTATGACACATGTGTCATCGGTCATAACCCTGACAGTCCTCCGCCGGCTGCTGTCTTCCCGCTCGGGAAAATGCTGGCTCACCCGTGCCGCTCTCTGGGTACGTCTCTCGGCTCGTCGCTGCTTCTGGAGGTCAGTAGTCGACTCCGTTGCTAATTTCCCGGTAGTGGGAAGGTGCCAAGGTGAAAGCCCCTTTCACTCCACACTTCCAAGCTTACCAGTACGGATGAATCCGTCCCTGGCCTCACCTTTTAGTGCTTCGCTCTAAGTAGCAGTCACTGCAAGGCCATACTCGCTCGTAAATGAGGTGGCGAGTCTCGTGGGTGATGTGACCCCTGTTTTGCTCCACTCCTTCAAATTTGCCAGCACAGATAACTTTGCTCCTGGTCTCACTGGCCAGTGCTCTGCTCCAGCAGGATGCTATCTCCCAGAATAAGCCAGACTACCACAATGAACGCTGTCGTAATAATAAACACTGAAATCCCGTTTCGCTCTACGCCTTCAGGCGTACCAGTACGGATAAATCCGTTCCTGGCTTTACCATCCGGTGTTTCGCTCCATCAGGATGCCGTCTCCCAGAACAATCCAGAATAGCATCATAAACGCTGTCGCAATAATGAACACTGAGACCCTGGTTCCGCCCTACGCCTTCGGGCGTACCAGTACGGATAAATCCGTCCCTGGCTTTACCATCCAGTGTTTCGCTTCACCAGGACATCACCAGGATAGCCCAGGATATGACCATAAACGCTGTCGTTGTGTCCGTCGCATGGCTGCTGAACCTCGAGTGTCACAATAGTCTGCTTCACTCAACCCCTTCCAAGCTTACCAGTACGGATGAATCCGTCCCTGGCCTCACCCTTCGGAAGCCTCGTTCTTCAGGACTGCTGTTTCACTCTCGGAATTACAGACGACATGTCTGTAATAAAGCCCATTTTTGTTTTGTAAAAGACTGAAGATTGCAGTTCTGACGCCAACATACAAGCACAAGTCCACAGAATGTATAACTTCACAAGCAAAAGAATGCCATATATCATAAATTACTATATCAGAACACTGCTGTTTTCGCGGTCTGAGCGAGCACTTCCTTTTTTGGGACTCACTGTTACGAAGGCAAAACAAAAATGAGCGTCTGCCTCACTCTGCTACGCCGCCCTACTTATCGCAGCTGCTATCTCCAAACAAGGTGTAACACCCATCCGTACTTCCGTACCCTGTCACTGCTGTAACTGCTCGCGCGTATCGTACTGCGAGTGGCATATGTTCGTCACATAGACTACTGTCCCAAGTGTCACAACCCGGCTAAGGTACACGACAAGCCGCGGTTTGTGACAGAGTTTTTATTCAAAATCGTGGCATCTTCTTGGGCTCATCGAAACCTTTTGAATGATACCTCGTGGGCAAACACTCGAATCCGATTCTCTTTTGACAACAATACTACACTTTCGGAACCTTCCGAAACTGGTTTCGGTCAACTTCGATTTTGATTCTGGGTTTCGAAACCGGATTCGAAAGTGGGACCTTCCGAAACACATCCATAGGTCCCGAGTGTTTGGGGAATTGAAATAGCAGCCATTAATAAACTCGGTTGGTTGTTAAAGTGACCGAAATGCGAAAACGAACTTAGCAAAAAACAATTTGTGTGAGATAATCTGTGCTAATCCCCGTTTTCGGAAGGAATACCGTGCTTACATTATTGGTTTTATAATAAGTAATTAAAATCGCCACAATCGCGATATCTAAAAAACAAAAGAATTCAAAGAATTCAGCCGGTGTGGATCAACGCTTGAAAACTAACTCCCTTAATTGAATAATTGATCGTTACGATTGGTCAACAAGAGACAGATCCGCAAGGTTTAAAGAACCCTCGCGACTCGTGGTCCCATCAACAAACGACAACAAGGAATGCCGTGTCACCGCACGGCTCCACCCAGGCTTAGTGGAAACCGTATATTTTTTCACTGGTTCACTACCAGAAGATCATTTATAGCTCCAAATGCATATACTATGGGGGAACTGTGGTTTGGCCAGGTAGACAGATGCCCTGTATATCATAACGTTAAGGTTGATATGTTCAACATAGTGTTCTTTCATCGTACTTCTGTGGGTGTGTGGCAAATGAAAGGTACACACAGATAGGGAAAATCACTTGGCCAATAGACATATATTGATACCTGATTTTTATAAATCACAACCCCTTTGCCAATGTAATAGACTCGGATACAACATACTATCAGAAAAAATAAGGAAAGGAAAAACTCAAGACATAAAAGACATTGTTACAACTTCAACGAACAAGATATTAAAGATTAATACTGCAGTGTGTTCATTTGGTACGTGCTTCAGACTGCTCGAAGGAGCTGAAAAGCATATCAAAAAGTACTATTTACTTCTTTTGGGGCTTCTCGGCAGCAACCTCGCCAGACAGGCCCTGCAACCACGGAGAATAACATATCAGTTTGAGACTTCCTTTCATGTTTCCTAAATCCGGGTTTGCTGAGGTCTCATCCAAACCTATAGATTCACATATGCGGTAGCAAGTGCGAAAGAACTGTGTTCGTGAAACGCTTTCTTTAAGGTACCAGCTGAAACAATTCACGCCGGATATACCCTCTGCTTCCCAGATAAAAAACGGCCTTCGGTTTGACCGCAAGAAACTGGAACCACCAGACCGACCGTGTGGCGGCAGCAGTTCAAGAGTTAATTGAAGCACACACCACTTGCAAAACGGTTTCAGCGGGAGATCAGAAAATGTGAGAAACCCTTCTTCACGCAGCCCGCACAAAAACCTCACAGCAAAAATTCCAAAGAAAAAGGGTTCTCACCTGGGCAAGACGCTCCTCACGGCGACCAATCTTGCGCTCACGAGCGGCCTTGTTCTTGGCGCGGCGAGCTTCGAACTGATCGGCGATGCTCTTCTCACGAGCCTGTAATATCCAAGTCCCTTGCTCAGCACACACTAACTACTTATGGAAAATCACAGCTGCAACGTCTAACAGAAGGGCTGCATAAAGCAGGTCTGTGCACCTTCTCAGCCTTGGTCTTGTGGATGCTCTCCATGAGCACACGCTTGTTCTTGAACACGTTACCCTTAACCTGTGAAGATCACTGTGGCTTAAGTGCCACTGGAACCTGAACAGCGAAAGAGCAAGCCGAACAAGGTGACGTGGTGCCTAATTTCGTGCAGTCTAAAGCGTGGTGCCGACCAGAGTGCCTACGAAGACACCTAAAAAAAACTTTACAGCTATCTGGAAAAAACGCAGGTCAAGACACGTAAATAGTACCAAAGGTAAATCTGGGCAGGAAAAAGCCCAGCGCAAATATGTCCTCTTACCTTCATGTACATTTCGTGATACATGTGCTTGTCGATCTTCTTGGCATCACGGTACCTGAGACCTCAAGCTCCAGTGAGGTTTTCCAACTAGGTGCAAAAGGAAAAGTGAGGGAAAGTGATGCGGGATACATACTTGCTGAGCAAACGGCGAAGCACGCGCAGCCGGCGAAGCCAAAGGAGCTTGGTGGGCAAGCGAGCCTCACGAGTACCCTTACGCTTACCTGCATACAACACAGATCAAGGATTCTTTTAAAATGCCTATTTTTTTCCAGATAACACAACTCAGAAGGTAAACAGAAGGAATTGTTAGGAAGGATCAAGCATACCGAAACCACAGTGGCGACCCTTGCGCTTAGCCTCCAGAGCCCGGTTGGTGCGGGCACGAGAGTGAATCTGCGAAAAAACAGTTTTTGATGTTACACGTGTTTTTTGCAATGCATAGGAACGCACGTATTAATCAAGAGCTTTGGAAGTGCGCCGCCTGTGCAATAACCGCACCTTTGTGGGCTTACGGATGACGAAACCATCCTTCACCAACTTGCGGATGTTTTGGCCTGTCAAAGCGTATACGGATACCCTCGCCTGTCACGTTCTGAAGCCGAAGCAAAATAGAACCGAGGAACTCGGCTGACCCGTGCAAATTTAGGTCCAACTTTTCAGTGACCCTATACCGCGTTTGCCCAAGAGGTGCAACAGTAAGGATGGTCCAACATACTACAAAACTTTGAACATACACTCGGGCACTATTGGAAAAGAACCGGTCATAGTAAGCGACCGTCCAAAACGTGCCCAGCCAGTAGAAACCCTGAAGGAACGTCACTTGGCGGCTAAGTGATGGCTAGCACGTACGAGAGTTGGCCATGCTGATCTCGTTGACCTCATTGGGGTCAAGCCAGATCTTGCGCTTGCCGCACTTAAGCACGGACGAAGCAAGACGCTTTTGCAGCTTCAGAGAAACCATTGTGCTTGCTCAACCAGAGGTCCGAGCCGTGCACCGCAAAACAAAAAGAGGACTACCCTTCGGCGGCTACAGGGTTTTGTTGTTTTTCGCAGAAGCGCATCGTCGGTGACGCGATTTTCATTTTGAAATGATTTGGCCCCCTTAGTTACAGCCTCCAGTCCACTGGCGTGGGCCCCCCTTCGCTTGAGCCCGCTTGAGCCTCTCTGTGACACGAACACACGATCGACGTTGCACGTTCACGTTCGAGATCGACGCGACGTTGCGTTGTCTATGTCGTACTGTATGTGTTTGTATAGAGCGTGACGGTCGCACAGTGACGTGGCGTGGGTCCTAGTCTCGCGCAGTGACATGACATGACATGACATGTCGATCGGATGTCGCTGCAGATGGCGCTGTCACATTCGCTGGACCTCTCACCCACGAGCCACGTCCCTGCTCTGAAACCGAGTCACTGTGGTGAAAGTCTTCTCGGCACGTTAAGTTAAGTTATCGAGGGGGTGGGGTAAAAGTTTCGTTACTGTATGCATTCAACAATTGTTCCCGAGAATCTCGAATGCTTTCCTGTTGCGAGAAAGACAGATCCGCTGTCCGGCTAAGCTCGCTGAGAATCAAACTGATAATCACATAAACAGTGTCTGGCCGAGGCTTTATGCTCTCGGAAACCCAGACAGTGAAACAAGACTGTACTACTGTACGGTACTACTGTACAGTACAGTGCTAGGATGTCACGGACACGATACGGAAGCAGGGTCAGGCTAGGGGCTAGTCAGAGCCCATAATAACTAAGCCTAAACCCGAAGTCCAGCACACCACCCGTGGGTGTGACTACCTAGCAAAGCAGGTACAGGATATACAGCCACGAGATAATAAACAAACACCTAACATTCACTTCGGTGGAAACCGATCACTTCTAGCTGGGTGCCGGGGTCTTGACCCGGTCATCCCACTACTGGGCTAAAGCTAATCAAGCTGCCAGGATAACTGAAGTAAACTCAGCCACTTTGAGGCTGGTCAGCAGGGCTGAGTTCAGCGGTCGGGATGCAAGCACAGAAGAATCCCGAAGTGAATTGTAAGCTGTCAGTTTCAAATTGAGCACCACCAGGCCCAAGTGGGCAAGGTGGATCCGTAGCAGAAAGCACAGTAACAGAAAACTGTAAGGATTCCGAAAACACTGAAGAACTTAAACAAGTAGATTCCCACGGCGGTTTGAGCATTGAAGAAGGAGACAAAAGAACTCGATCATCTGGCGGCCAATCACGGATGTTCAGAGAGCCAAGCGGCGGACCTGAAGTAAAGAGATCTCCAGTAGACCGACGGGCGGTGGCTCCGGGCTCATCCAGGCCCCTGTCACCACCGCCCACGGCAACCAGAGATGCCGTAGCGCTGGCCAGCAGAGAACAACAAAGCACTGAAGACATTAAAGCACATCGGAGAAAACTCGGCGGAGTCCGCGGACGGCACACCGGAGCTGCTACTGGCGATGCTCCCCTGTCAGAGTCATGCTCAAGAGTGCCGAAGGAGCCAAAAGCCACTTGCTGCCCGCCGCCAGAGTCATTGTCAGAGCCTTGGTCATTGTCAGAGACTTCAGAGCCAATGTCAGAAGCCTCAATCCTCATGCCAGCAAACAGCGGAGCCGGTGCAGAGTCGCCGAGCTGGAGTGACGGGACAGAGCCAGGCAAGCCGAGAGAGCCAGGGATAACCACTGGCGGGTCATGAGCCGCAGGCACACCACCCGCCACGAGTGCAGAGGGATGCCGAACCGCAGGCGGTGGCGGAATCGAGCCCCGTGCATCCGAGTGGAATGTAGCCAGACCAAACTGAGCCATGCCGTCCTCGTCAGCTGCCGCATCCTGAGCGGAAGCCGCCGCATCCTGAAAGTGCCGCAGAGACGTGGGCTCAGCTGTCACAAAAGAATATGCCGACAGCTCACACACCTCCGGGCGACCCTCCATCGTGCAGAGCGACTCGAAGGCATGCTCATCCCCAGCGTCATAGAACCGCTGGAAACGAACAGCCAGGCAGTCAGTCTCATAGTCTGCTGAAATCTGTATAGGCAGCTCTGACTGGGAGTCCCGGTCAGGCCCCTATGACAGACTCCTAGGACCAACACTGGACTGCTGACTGATCTATAGGTTCGTGCTGTGACACACGCTGTGTCACAGGTAGGCTAGACTCCGAAACCGTCCGAGACCGTTCCGGGTATATCTAGCTTAGGGTTTATTTATCTTATGAGTTTATCCACACAGTTCGGGAGTTTCTGATATCTAGTGAACTAGGATATTCCAGTAGGTCGTGGCCCCATCCACGCTTTTATTCCACTTGCTGATTTGGCCATGATTGGCTAAACGGCCGCTTGGAGAGGTGGTGCGCGCATGCGCGTTTGGGTGCGACTAGGAATTATGGTATGAATTGTTTGCGGTAAGCAACTGTGAGTGGCGGCCATGGGGACCGCGCCTCGTTACGGACTAGTCTTGGCAAAGTTCGGATCCAGTTTTGCACCAGCACTGGCCCTGCTGGTTACTGTTTTCTGGGCTGGTGTTCGCGACACCTTCGACTTCGACGACGTCTTCGGGTGCCCCTCGCCGCTCCGCTCTCTCAGCTTCTCTCCGCTGCTGACCATTACCATTTTTCCGCTACCACACCCGACCGCACGACTGCGTACCACCTCCCCTCTGGCTTTTCAGAGAATGGGTATGTTAACCCGAGCGAAGAAGTCCCTGGACAGGGACAGTGACATCGACGCCTCGCTGAGGCTATTAGACGGAGTTCGGAACAGTCCGACGGTGCGTACGCCAACTGTTCTGAACCCCGCTCCGAATTCAAACGAAGATGCAGACGTGGCGACCAGGAAGTACTTGCAGGAGCAGAGCAAGCTGGTTGACGAAGTCTACAAGGCGCGTCTTCACCGCCAGTGGGCCAAGGGTATCCGCGAGGATGTCCTTGGTGACAAAAAGCACCATTTTCGCGGTACGGACGACGCTGGCCTCCTCTCCGAGCTGGTGGTGCAGCTGCGTACGGAGTTTCATTCAGCTGGGCTGGAGCTGGCATCTTTTGACCTCGACGACCCTCTGGCTCGTGTGGTGACCAAGGTCAACGGCTTGCTCTTCGACGTTTTGGCTCTGGTTATCGAGAAGCACAGCAACGCCTACGTCTGGTTGACTGGCACCGACGCCTCGTCTGACCGTGATGGACGGCGAGCCCTGGTGGACATCATCAAGGGCTGTGTACCTGTGGCGCTACGTGAGTCGCACCAGGAGGAGCACGCCGCGTTACGTTATCCCGCAGACACTGACCCGCAGCCCATCTTGGCTCGGGAACAGCGTCTGGTGCGGGATAACAAAGCTACGGACTGGACACCCACCGAGGAGACCAGGAAGCTCTCCCTGTACAACCGGCTGGACCCGGTGTTTTACACCGCGGTCAAGGTGCGGTATCCTCTCGCGGCCGACCTCGCGCATGTGTCCTTGGCATCTCTCCGCTCCCTTGTGGTGGAGATCTATCAGGCTTGGGCGCAGACGGGGGCGGGGAAGGCAGTCTCGGGCAAGAGCGGCATCTCCGCGCAGCTCTCCAGCACCGAGTACGGCGCCCTCCTCAACAAGATCGACGAGCTTCAAGACTTGCTTCGGCAGCAACGCGGGGCGGACGCACCGCCGGCGCAGCAGCAGCGGCAGCAGCCGCAGCGTCAGCAGCGGCAGCAGCAGCAGCGCGGTACGCAGCGGGGATTCCGTGTCGGCACGCACCCGCTGCCTGCAGTCGGTTTCGACCGTGACGACCAGAAGGCGAAGCCCTTTTGCGGGAGGTGCAAGAAGGCGGGAAAAGGTGAGCAGTACCACTTCTACCGCGACTGTCCGTTGGGCGGGCGTCAGCATCCCCCGCACTCGGCCGCGGCATTCTGCATTCCCATCGACGAGGAGGACGCGGAGGGGGTGCGTGCATTGGCCATGTGTGCCTTGTTCCAGCAGGCGGCGGATGATGGAGCCGAGGCTTTTGCCACTGCGGCATCTACGTACGGGCCGCCTGCGGTACTCTGTGCGGGTGCGGTGGGCGGGATCGACGTGTCCGCCTACGGCTTCACGGTAGAGCCGCAGCAGCCTGCTGACGAGCCCGCAGGTGACGACATTCATCAGCGGCTGGACGATCTCGCCGCGGAGGTCCATGCCGCGGCAAACTGCAAGGTGCACTACACCCACGCATCCTTCCCACCACGGGCGGTTCTCGAGCCGCATGCATCGGCTCTGGTGTGCGGCCCCGCGGCAGCGGGGGGCATGCCGGAGGAGCAGGTTCCGGCAGGTGGTGCGGCGGCATCGGCATCCGCCGTGCCGGCCCCTGCTATACCTGTCTCGCAGGAGGAGGATGTGAAGCCCGTGCCGCTTCAATCGGCGCGGGTGACTGCCACGACGGACGGTGAGTTCCCTGGGTTCGTTCAGACTGTCAACCACGCCGCCATCGCGCCGGTTGACCTCACCGGCTACGACACCGACGACTACGAGGACTTTGCCGACGGCAGCTTCCGGCTGAAGCCGCGGGGTTCGCCTCCGTCGGCCAATCATGTTTCCGGGCCGCCCGTAGACGAGCAGAGGTCCTACGGTTGTGGGAAGCCGCCCTGGGGCTTTCCTGCCACGGTTGGGCCATGGGGCATTCCTTTCCTCCTTTCCCTCGTTCTTTGCATCTCGATCATGGGGGTGGCAGCTGTGCCCGATGCTCAGTCGGCTGCGGGATTGCCTTCGCCTGGTGGTGACCTCGATTGGGAGACTCCGTCAATTTTCTCCACGAATGAATTTGTTGAATCCTTGATCCCGGCTCAGGGTTTCTTTGTGGCTGACAATGTGCCACCGCTTGGGCCGCCTGAGCCCCCTGACATCTTTCAGGATCTTGCTCAGGCAGATTTGAGCTTCGACATGGCCTTCTTCTACGGTGTGGCTCTTCATGAGAGAGGTCCTTTCGGGAACCCTCCCTTCGGGTCGGACTTGATTGAGACCACAGCTGGCTACTTTGGTGCTGTCGATTGACTTCTTGTTCACTCTGGATGCACACCAACATGGTGGTGTGCGGAACTCCGGTGACTTCAACAACTTTTCTGGTTTATGCTTTACTTTTGACATCTACAAGTTACATTCTGGCTTGCTAGCTCGGTGCCTTTCAGTTGTTTAGCGGGTGCACAATGCCCGTAGGTTTCTGCACCTGTGCTAGCTAGAGGGTTTCCAATTTGTGTTTCAGAATTGCACAGTTGGATTAGCAGTTAGGTCTGTCAACCTGGCTCCTGCCCTAACTTATCTTACATTATCTGACTCTCCTAGACAGTCACCACCCACAGTGCTGGGGTGGTGTGCTGAAATCTGTATAGGCAGCCCTGACTGGGAGTCCCGGTCAGGCCCCTATGACAGACTCCTAGGACCAACACTGGACTGCTGACTGATCTATAGGTTCGTGCTGTGACACACGCTGTGTCACAGGTAGGCTAGACTCCGAAACCGTCCGAGACCGTTCCGGGTATATCTAGCTTAGGGTTTATTTATCTTATGAGTTTATCCACACAGTTCGGGAGTTTCTGATATCTAGTGAACTAGGATATTCCAGTATAGTCCTCAACTGCACCACAATAGTGGGCAGAGTGAGGACCGCCGTTGGGGCATTCAGCATGCCAGTGCTTCAAACCACTTTGTGCACACTCCGCATTTCTGCAGTGGGGCACGAAGGCACCACTCTTCTTGTCAAATGAGACAGGAGGAGCGGTGCCAAGTGGCTTAACACCAGCACGATGATGCTTAGCAGCAGAGCGGGTAAGGTGCTTGCCCGCAGGCGGTGCCCCTTCCCGCTTCTGCCGCTTTAGGTCACGAATGTCCTGCTGCATGCGCTCCAGCTGCTTCTGCAGACTGGACAACGCCGCAGCTAGGTCAGACGCGCCATCGCCGAATGACAGAGCAGAAACAGGGGTGCCAGAGACTTTCAGGCCGTGGCGGAACTGCTCCCGCACACGAGCCTGAATAGTCAAAAGAGACACGCCCTGCCGCTGGTCAGCCCGAGCCAAGGAATTAGCCAAATCACGGTATAAAGCCGAATTGCCGAGAGCCTTGAGAAACTGCCGCTTCACCGCGTCCTCTGGCAAGTTGTGGGAACGCTGAACGTCCCGCAACAGGCCATTGAACTCACGGATGCCACGGTCAGGATCTCGCTGCTGGGGATGCGAACCGCCAGCAGCGACTCAAAAGAGTCAAAGGGCTCTGAGCGTTCCTGGAGCATGCGTACCACCTCAAGGGCAGTACGCTTGCCATCTCCAGGAACGTCAGACCCAGAGGCCTCAAGCCAATCACGAGCAGGCGAGCCAGGCCGAGCCAGAAAAGTCAGAGCCGAAAGCAGCAACTCATTGGCCTCATGCCTAGCCTCAACAATCATGTTGGCCAAGTCGAACAAGGGAGCAAATGCATGTGACTGGAGTAGAAACTGTGCGCGAAGCTCATGCATAAGCTGTGAAAAAATGTCCACTGCGTATGTCTCTGTACCAGCGAAGCGCTCCGATTTGTCTCCGAGAATTTTGGTGGCAACGACCTTGGCAACTTTTCTGTCGAAATTGTCTCGAGCTAGCTGCTGACATTTTTCAAGAATCTCTCTCGCAGCTGCGGTGGTCGGAGCCGGCAGCTGCGGTGTTTGTGGTGTCGCTGAGTGCTGTGCACCCACATCATCAAAAATCGTTTCTAATCTACGGACGCGAGACCGCGTCATTCTATTCGCTGTAGTAACCATGATGGAGAGACTACGGAAGAGCTGAGCAAGCGAGGGTGGTGGCATAAGATTTCCCACAGCGGCCAGACAACTCGTAGAAGCCTCAGCGGAACAAGATCAAAATTCACAGGTCGTGAGCGTAAGCATGAGAGCGGCCAAAACCCGCAACGTGTGGAGCGACCTCGCCAGAGCTAGTGGCACACGAAGCAAATCAACTCTCGTTGCGACGATACTGCTGCAAAAAAAATAATCCGTCACATTGCTGATCTCCTGCGCAGCGAAGGCGAGCACAAGGCGTGCCGCCATCACTGCCAAGCTAAAAGGCCATACCGTGAGAATAACACACCACCGCCCAAGTGGGCGCTCAGCCCCTCCTACGTCCTACTTAGCCGAACATGGCAACAGCAAGGCGCTGCGCCATCATCAGAACCACCGGAAAGCCGGTGCGGGCCATAACCTGCGAGAAAGACAGATCCGCTGTCCGGCTAAGCTCGCTGAGAATCAAACTGATAATCACATAAACAGTGTCTGGCCGAGGCTTTATGCTCTCGGAAACCCAGACAGTGAAACAAGACTGTACTACTGTACTGTACTACTGTACAGTACAGTGCTAGGATGTCACGGACACGATACGGAAGCAGGGTCAGGCTAGGGGCTAGTCAGAGCCCATAATAACTAAGCCTAAACCCGAAGTCCAGCACCTGTTGCCGCTTCCCGCTGCTTCTTCCGGTTGCCTGCGTCACCGTGGTGCAATATCCGGACATTGTTGGGTATATAAGATGACGGGAAGAGTGATCTGAGGGTATACGTATATAAGAGCGATATATGCACGATAAAGTCACAGAAGCCGGGTGCTCGGAAACGGAATAGCATAAACCTGGTTAGACATAAACACGGACCGTCTAACTAGGAAGGCTAACGTGACGGGGACACGGTCACGGGTGACACATGTCACACACAGTGAGGGGTGAAGCAAGGAGAAGCAGACCCCCATACAGTGGGGGGGAAATCGGCTTCCCCGTGACACCACCTCACCCCGAAGGTGTGAGTGGCCATCCCAGAGCAAGCAAACCCTAAAACCTAAACCCAATGTCACTTAATGTCAGAGTCCCGAGAGGACCATTTTCCAGCTAACAGCTAGCAAGGTGTGGCGCTACTCTGCAACGAGTGAATTGTGGCTAAGTCTAGGAGGTTCACTCAACATGTCGGTTGCGATGTGGCCGTGTTTTCACTAAGTGGTGGCGGCGGTGTTCTCGAAGATGTCGAGGGGCATCCAGACGACGAATCAACCAACTCCTGTGCGGTGCCAAAGCCAAAAGTAGCCTGGCACCACCGCAGAGCGAATGCGGCGTCGATGAGAAGGGGGTGGGGAGGTGGAAGGTGGAAAATGCGGTAAGGGGGCGCGATTGAGCGCATTGGGAATGGCTCGAAAGGAACGATGGTGAGGGGCGAAGTGGGCGTGGCAACATCATCATACACCACTAGATGGTGAACAGGTGGGGTGCAAGGCGAGGGCGAAGGGAGTGGAGGGACGAAGTCGAAGGAGTCAAAGCACTCGTTGTTGATGGCGCGAACGCGATGGACTCGAGTTTGGTGCTTGGTGTGTAAGCACCACCAGGCACCACCAGGCCACAATCAAAGGGAAGATGTTCTCGTCGAAGCGTGTCAGGGATATGACCGATGACATATGTATCATACATGTCATACGTGGCATACCTGTCATACATGTCATACCATGTCATGTCATGTCATGTCATGTCATGTCATATGTTATATGTTATAATAACATACAGTCGTCGAGTATCGTCAGTACGGTCGACTATGACATGTACAATCATAATATCTGTCATCCACTCACCATGAGTGACATTTGTCATCGAGAGGCTGGTTACAGCATCTCGATGATGAAGCAAGACAGTTCTTGAAGAACAAACTGTTCTGAAAGGACGCGTCTTCGCTTCAAGCATGAATTGAACACCATGCGGGTATCATATGGCTATTTCGATCAGCCGATACTGTTAGTTCGCCCAATGTTCTCGGGTTCACAACCCGATGATGGTAACGCTTATGAAGCGTGAGGACATTGAGGTACATGAGAGAGCATTGAGCTCAAGCAGTAGATTCTGGATATCAGACTGCACTCATACCCATCAATACTTGTTGCGAGTTGCTACTGTTCAATAGCAGCCGCATAGTCTGATAGGTTGAATATACAACCTTGACATTGGTATTCTACTCGTCCACGCGACGAACGAGGACACATAAGTGTGTGCAGTGCAGCAATAGATGTATTGTATATTGTATATTGTGTATGTAACAGGTTCGCGCATACATACAGGCGACGGCGATCGCACATATACGAGAATACGACCATATATCGAATAATAACATCCGATGCCGAATCAACAGCGAACGGAGTGCGCGAGGAATTACCGTCGCGAACGCATTCGCAACTGAAATCGCTCGCATAAATATCGTCAAAAAATAACAGCGATAAGGTGTGCTCACTGTATACAGATCGCACAGACATGTTGTTATCATTCGCAGGGTTGGTACGATATGCGACATACGGACGCGCGAATGATTAAAACATCATCAGTATATATGATCCGTACGCGCGATGGCATTCGTACCATGCGACACATACCGGCGACATAAATGTTCACCATCCGTAGCGACATACATCAGCGACAGTGATGATTCGCTATTCGCACTAATCATTCAGTGCAGCGCACACACCTAAAAATTTCGCTATTGCAAATGATTGCAAAAATCGCTCGTCGACGCGCATACGATGATTTAGCTTGTCAAGATATGCGCACACCTGCTATGATTTCATCATGCTCAGGGGACGCGCGATGAGGGCGCATAATTCATACATGCAGCACGCTATTCAATATGTGCCAGGGAACAATAGCCCGGCCAAGCCATTCGATTGGCATATTGTATTTATGCATACTGGGGCAGTGAGATGGCAATGGGCTCGGAAGGGGACTCCCGAGCCATTGACTTCGTACTATGGGGAGCGAAAGCCTGGACTTGATTATAGCTGGCAGCATATTATCGTACACCCTTCTGGTGCGCTACGCCGCTGGGAGCGTAATAGGGGCGGCGGCTGGTTTCTAGAAGACGCCACTCAGTTGAAGGCGCCGGTAGCGCCATTCTCATTACCGATTAGCCGCGTTGGGATCGCGTACTGGAATCCGACGATTGTGATTGACGATGATGAATATCATGGAATTCCCTACCAGGGGCGTAAGCCTACACACTCAGCGTCTACGAACAGTGAAGATTCGGGTACAGGCGCTGTGTCCTGGAGCAAGGAGAAGTTACCAGATTCTGATGACAATGATGACGCAGGTGTCACTAACAGTAAGGAGAAGCTACCAGATTCGGATGACAAAGATGACGCGGGTGTCATACATGACATGGACACTGCCAGTCCGAAATGGGAGCCAACTTCGCCTGAATATGATGACACCGAGGATGACGTCAGCGAGTTCGATGACTTGGTAGCTGACGATGCTGAAGAACAAGCTGAAGCTCGAAGGTTGAAGAGACTGGGACTGCAATTGATCATGGATGAGAAGGGTGAACTTCACTGGGTACCAAAGGGCACCTCCCCGACCTCACCTGTTCAGCCCGATGATCAGCCTATTACCGAGCAGAAGTCTGAGGCCATATCTGAGGATGCCCCAGCCTCTGTGGTGGAGACTGTTCATGCACCACCGAAGAAACCTTATGGGTCAGATACTGGATTGACTTCAATGGGTGAGAATAAGGCTGGGGTGTCTGAAGAGACGAAGAGGCAACCTAGGAAATATCCGAGATGTTGGACACATGAGTATATAACTCAATTGAAGTATTCCATAAGAAGTGACAGTGATGAAGAAGAAGGGCTTGACGTGGCTCCTCGTAGGAAGAAAGCAAAGATCAGCAAGGGACAATGAAATCAACTGTCTTGATTAGGATTGTCCAAATGCATATTCTCTGATTAGGATTTGTATAGGTGGCAGATGATGATATGCCAGCCGACATGGGACAGATCGATTAGAGAATATGAACTGCGCGCCTTGAAAGTATAAGACTTGAATATTGCCCATTTGGAGGCTGTTCTAACTTGAAGTAACTATTTGGAGGAGCTGTTGCTCAACCTGTTAATTTACTGGTCAATCTTTCCTGCCATAAAGATATTGCAATTGCTTGAATTGTAGCCTTGTTCAACTGTTTATCTAGAACATTGCAATTTTGTACACTGCAAAATTGCCGACTACGGACCTGTGCCCCAAGATTGAAGCAAGATTTACCTCTGACTGACCCTTGAGCTCAGGCTCGGATACAGTCACGTGCTCAAGAAGTCTTCACTTGGAAGTGGTATTGCTCTGCGCCCTTTTTGCCCCCTGACTTTCACCCTGCATGCAAACAGGCGATTTTTCAAAACTGTTATGCTGCAAAGTGGTCAGAAAGTGGGAAAAGAAGCCGCCAGCAACTCAGATCTACCGGGATTAACAGCCAGATTGACCCGAACGGAGAGTGAAAAGTGGATCAGTGGCAGATTGAGAAAAAGAGGACCTCGGAGACCGTTTTAACGTAGGCACAAAAATTCTAGACGTTTCTTGATAGTTTTTGTCGTTTGGAACCTGGCCCCGAGACCTGGGTCCTCATAGATCGCTACATTTTAAATTCGGATGGCCAACCGGCACGGCAGAGCAAAAATTAGACCAATTTGAGCCCAGCAGACTACATAGAAGGAAACGGGAGCCCAGAAGGATAGTTTTCCATTTTTTTATATCCTTTGAAGGAAAAAAATAGTCTCCAATACTGGGTCCTGGCCAATTAGTCTGGATTGCTCCGGGATGGCCGCCAAGAAGAAATTAGCCAAACTGCCGATCGACACTCCATTTTTGAAATTTGGCCACCAAAACTTGCATTTCACTCTGGAAAGCATATTTCGTTATTCACCACGACTTCCACTGCTACAAGGAAATATTTTTCTGAGTGTTCTGGGGGGATTTGCCAAATTGGACAGATTTGACTTCCCCAACGGTCAGATTTGCACTTTGTCACTCTTAATTTCGACATGATGCAAAACGCTAACACGGGACGCTCACCTCCAACGTCGCCTACGTCGACTCCTCGGCGTACAAGGGGACGACAGGCCAGCCAGCGCAGCACGAGAGGTGCTGCAGCCACTGGGACCACTGGCAAGGGGGCGAAGGGCACCTACAAGGCGCCCTCTCCGGGTCAGCCGCCACCGGCTGCGACAGCAGCAGGTGCGCCAAACTTCCAGATACCCAAGAAGAAGTCGACCCTGTCAGCTGATGCTCCTGAGTTTAACAGCGTGACTCCTCTGGCTCTGGACTCTGGAACTGCTTGTGTGACACCTTCCCTGGAGGAGGCTGTAACGGTACCTAAACCGCGCCCTAATCCGCCCCTGCGTCATGCAAGAGCGGCGTCACCAAGGGTGCTGACTGTTGACACCCCTGGTGCAGGGCGAAACATGAGGGCGACTCCCCAGCGGTATGTCAACTTGACCTCTCCTTCCCCTGGCATCCTGCGATTGCCAGGAAGCCGCGACCTGAGCCCTCCAGCTCCGCGCCAGCGAAGCCCGCTTCGGACTCGAGACCGGACCCCGCCACCGCCGCGCCGCAGGAGCCCACCACGGACGCGCGACATGAGTCCTCCAGCTCCAAGACCGCGAAGTCCTTTGAACCCCTACAGGACTCCACACACTTGGTCTGGAGCTACGGTGATGACCTCCCCGCACGGCCAGCTGCCCACGCCATTCAGCGAGAACGCGCTTCAGGCTGAGTCCGCGGGAGCAGCCTCTGTGGGACAACCTCTACCGGCTGACCGACCACCTCGCGACCCGATCGCCGTGCGCGAAATGACCGAGGTCAAAATTGCAGCATGTGAGCAGGACATGCAGAATGAGGCGAATGAGCAGAAACCAGGACTTCGTCAATTTCCTTCCCGCTCTGATGTGGCCAACTGGCGAAAGCGCCAGCAGCCGGGTGAGAATCTCGCCTGGACTCCGCGCCCTAACCAAGGGGGTGTGGGGGCAGCGGGGAGGTCAGAGGACACGCACCAAAGCATGGCTGGCGAACTCATGGCACACTCAATGCATCCAACTCCCTCCTCAACAAGCTACGGGGAGGTGGGGGCAGCGGGGAGGACAGGTGGCTCCGGCTTGACAGGTGGCCCACGCCACATAAGCATAGCATGTTCTGAGCATTCGCTGACCTCACCGATTACCGATACCGTTACCGAACCTAAGGTGATCGGTGACTCTATGGCAAGGTTATCGGTGACTTTCGAGTCCGAAATAGACAGCGAGGCAACTTCACTGACGCCCTCACTGACTCAGGCGACTACGGAGGCGGCTACGGTTACGGATATGCTCGAGTCCCTGTTGATCTGCGAGTCCAGACCTTTGACTACCTCGCTGACCTCAACAACTACGGATATGCCCGAGTCCCTGTTGAACCGCGAGTCCAGACCTTTGACTACCTCGCTGACCTCAACAACTACGGATA
>LGRX02033572.1:0-36760 GCA_001247695.2 Cymbomonas tetramitiformis | reverse complement strand
GCACTCTGAGCGCAGTGACAGGTGGCGGAGGCCGCTGCTTCGCACTGAGCGCAATGACAGGTGGCGGAGGCCCGCTGCTGCACTCTGAGCGTAGTGACAGGTGGCGGAGGCCGCTGCTGCGCACTGAGCGCAATGACAGGTGGCGGAGGCCGCCGCTGCTGCACTCTGAGCGTAGTGACAGGTGGCGGAGGCCGCTGCTGCACTCTGAGCGCAGTGACAGGTGGCGGAGGCCGCTGCTGCACTCTGAGCGCAGTGACAGGTGGCAGAGGCCGCTGCTGCACGCTGAGCGCAGTGACAGGTGGCGGAGGCCGCTGCTGCGCACTGAGCGCAGTGACAGGTGGCGGAGGCCGCTGCTGCACACTGAGCGCAGTGACAGGTGGAGGCCCGCTGCTGCACCTGAGCGTAGTGACAGGTGGCGGAGGCCGCTGCTGCGCACTGAGCGCCAGAATGATAGGTGGCGGAGGCCGCGCCGGCTGCTGCACTCTGAGCGTAGTGACAGGTGTAGGCGGAGGTCGCTGCTGCACTCTGAGCGCAGTGACAGGTGGCGGAGGCCGCTGCTGCACTTGAGCGCAGTGACAGGCGGAGGCCCGATGCTGCACTCTGAGCGCAGTGACAGCTGGCGGAGGTCAGCTGCTGCACTCTGAGCGCAGTAGACAGGTGGCAGAGGCCGCTGCTGCACTCTGAGCTGAGTAGGTGGTTATAGCTGCGCTCTGAGCGCAGTGACAGGTGGCGGAGGCTCGCTGCTGCACTCTGAGCGCAGTGACAGGTGGCGGAGGCCGCTGCTGCACTCTGAGCGCAGTGACAGGTGGCGGAGGCCGCTGCTGCACTCTGAGCGCAGTGACAGGTGGCGGAGGCCCGATGCTGCACTCTGAGCGCAGTGACAGTTGGCGGAGGCCGCTGCTGCACTCTGAGCGCAGTGACAGGTGGCAGAGGCCGCTGCTGCACTCTGAGCGTAGTGACAGGTGGCGGAGGCCGCAGCTGCACTCTGAGCGCAGTGACAGGTGGCGGAGGCCCGCTGCTGCACTCTGAGCGCAGTGACAGGTGGCGGAGGCCGCTGCTTCGCACTGAGCGCAATGACAGGTGGCGGAGGCCCGCTGCTGCACTCTGAGCGTAGTGACAGGTGGCGGAGGCCGCTGCTGCGCACTGAGCGCAATGACAGGTGGCGGAGGCCGCCGCTGCTGCACTCTGAGCGTAGTGACAGGTGGCGGAGGCCGCTGCTGCACTCTGAGCGCAGTGACAGGTGGCGGAGGCCGCTGCTGCACTCTGAGCGCAGTGACAGGTGGCAGAGGCCGCTGCTGCACGCTGAGCGCAGTGACAGGTGGCGGAGGCCGCTGCTGCGCACTGAGCGCAGTGACAGGTGGCGGAGGCCGCTGCTGCACACTGAGCGCAGTGACAGGGGTGGCGGAGGCCCCGCTGCTGCACTCTGGAGCGCAGGACAGGTGGCGGAGGCCGCGCTGCGCACTGGAGCGCAGTGACAGGTGGCGGAGGCCGCTGCTGCAAACTGAGTATAGTGACAGGTGGCGGAGGCCGCTGCTGCACTCTGAGCGCAGTGACAGGTGGCGGAGGCCGCTGCTGCACTCTGAGCGCAGTGACAGGTGGCGGAGGCCCGATGCTGCACTCTGAGCGCAGTGACAGTTGGCGGAGGCCGCTGCTGCACTCTGAGCGCAGTGACAGGTGGCAGAGGCCGCTGCTGCACTCTGAGCGTAGTGACAGGTGGCGGAGGCCGCAGCTGCACTCTGAGCGCAGTGACAGGTGGCGGAGGCCGCTGCTGCACTCTGAGAGCAGTGACAGGTGGCGGGAGGCCCGCTGCCGCACTCTGTGTAGGAATTCGAGAGTTTCGTTTACACAAAAGCAACCATAAACTTTCATTATCAAAAGATATACCAGTTCGCAGCTCGAAACGCCACGAACATTTGCGCACCATCATTACTGATTGGGCGATCTTATGTGAAAGTTCACCAAACAGACTCCTACGTGTCACTGTCGTGTTCATAACGACCGCAGTGACACTCTAGAGTACAGATGAACTCATTACGCACTTCCCGATGGTCATCAGTGATCTGACGGCCACGATTAGTTCAGCAGATCTACAGATCTAGATCTAAGGGTTCCATAGGGTTTCTTTAGGGTTTCTTCAGGGTTTGATCATCCTGACTTCTGTACAAGGTCTAGATAGTCATTCTTTACACCAAACTGATCAGCAGAACTTGCAGATTCCAATACCCCTTGTAAAGGGTGACTGTCTAGTTGTCCTACTGCCAGTTCTTGGGAATGGTGCCCCTTCAGTCAGCAATGTCCAGTTCTTGGGATGGTGCCCCTCCAGCTCCATTTTATGGGGATGGTGCCCCCTTCAGTCTTCAGTCTTCAGGGTCGGAGTCCTTCAACTTCATGATACCAAGTCTTTCTCTGTGTGTAAGAAAGGCTGGTAGAGGAAGGGGCTTGGTGAATATGTCCGCTGTGTTGTCCTCTGAGGAGACATATGAGGTTTCCCCTATCTTGGACTTCACCAGTTCCCGGATGTACATGTTCCTCACTTCTATGTGCTTGGACCTGTTGTTGTTCACATAGTCAGAGGCCAAATGAATGGCCCCTTGGTTATCACAGTACATAGGGACTGGGTTGCAGATGTCCACCAAGTTGTTCAGCACATTGATGATGTACTTGATCTCGCGAGCCCCTTCAGACATAGCTATGATCTCAGCCTCGGTAGTCGAGAGTGATACACACCTCTGCATGATCGAGGAGAAGATGAGCAAGCTCCCACACAGGTAGAGTGCAATGCCAGATGTAGACCTCCTCGTTGTCTTGCAGCCAGCATAGTCAGCATCAGTGTATATGCTCATTGATAGTGCTCCGGAAGCCAGACCCAGCCCCCTTGGCACAGAAGAGGTTGTTCGCAGCACGAGCTCGTAGCTCACAGTGCCCTTGAGGTATCTGACAACCTGCTTCAGTGCCACAAAGTGCTCTGGGCCATAGGACGCACAGAATCGAGAGAGAGCAGATACAGCAGCCATGATGTCAGGGCGCGTGCACCTTGCAATCCGCTGCAGCTGTCCAAGCAGCCCCCTGAACGGAATGGTGGCATCCTTGCCATCAGATGGAGCAAGAGAGCACCCCGGAGACATGGGCAGGCTAGCTGGCTTGGCATCCTTAAGCCCATAGGTGTCAATCATCTGGGAGATGTACCCAGACTGAGAGAGATATGCCACTTCAGGGCCCCAGCGCACACCGATACCCATCACAAGATCCAAAACACCCAAGTCCTTGCAGGCATACTTGGAGTTGAAGGCTGTCACGAAGCTGTCATACCATGAGTGACTGTCAGTGTCCACAATGTAGTCATCCACATACGCCAGAATAATGACCGTGAGGTCAGAGTCCCTGATGAAGTACAGGCAGGGTTCAACATCACTGCGTCTCATCCTCACATCATAGGCCATGATGAAGGCATCACTGGTCTCAAACCACTCTTTGCCCGCTTGCTTCAAGCCATACACTGCCTTGAGGAGCTTGGCACACGTCTTCCCCTGATACTCCAGCCCCCTAGGGAGCCTGACATACAGGTCCTCCTCGAGGGTCGAGTTCAGGAAAGCTGTCTCCACATCCATGTGATACACCTTCAGGGAAAGGTTCAGCGCCAGAATGATGACCAGTCTCACTGAAGACAACTGAGTACACGGGGCAAAGGTGTCGAAATAATCAACACCATACTCCTGCTTGTTGCCCCTCACACACACCCTCGCCTTGCGCTTCTGCAACTGCCTATGCTTGTCCAGCTTGACCTTCAACACCAACGCCATGTCCAACAGGCGAACACCAGGAGGCACATCCTCCATGTCCATCATCATGAGCGCCTGCTTGACTGTAACCAGGGCCTCAAGCTCGGTCTGAATAGCCTCCATCCACTCATCAGCATCTGGTGCCCCCAAAGCTTGTTTGACCCCCTTGGGCTCAGTCACTCCAGGTGGCAGCACATCCAGTGAGTTCCCAGCACACGGCTTCGCAACTGCTGCTAAGCATGTGTGCTCTGGAGGGAAGTGTACCTTTCCCACTGGCAGGTCAATGTGCGTGAAGTTCGTGAGTAACATAACACAGTATGGGACCGTGCTGGCTCCCACAGCTCGTGCGCATATAATCCCCGCCTCCAGCTTCTCACGTCCAGCATCTGCCATGACTTCAGTAAACAATGGGTAGTTGACATTGATGTCACCAGTGTGCACAGCTGAGCGCACAGCAGCAATATGCTTGGGCTGGCCATCCAGATAGTCCCGGAGACTCACCCAGCACGTCTCATCCACCGTCTTCACCTTCAGCACTGCCAGAATCTCGTCACTGTCATCAAGCAAATAGGCGCCGACACCAAGAATACCATCCTCCAGGCCACTCGGAAGGGTGTCATGATATGTTGCATCCAGCATCGTCACCATGAAGTCAGTGCTCAGCGGGGCTACTGCAGAAGGATCCCACGTGGTGACCACCTTGCCCAGCTTGTCCACAGCCTCATGGAATCAGACCATACCAGACTTGACGATCTTGCCGGACTCAGGATCATACAGTAAGTAGGCGGATGAAACCTCAGAGTGACCAACATACCGTCGCTGCTTCGCCCGATCGCTGAGCTTGTGCTCCCTGTTGTCTGGGTCCACAAAGGCATATGCCAGACAGCCAAACACTCGAAGAAGTGAGAGGTCATAATGCTGCCCATATAGCTTGTAGTAGGGGGACTGCTTGTGTAGGGGCTTCTGGAATGTTCTGTTCAAGGTGTACACAGAGTGCCGAACAGAAAGTGGCCATACATCCACACCAAAACCAGACGTCACAAGTAGTGCTCGAGCCATCGCCTGCACCGTTCTGTGAGATCTCTCAACACGAGCCTGGTTCTCGTGGAGGTACGGTGACCCATGGCGCTGCTCAATGCCTCGCTCCTTACAGTACTGCTGCGTCTGTCCAGCAATCATAGTGGAGTCCCCATCAGTGTGCAGCACCATGTGGTACTTCTCCTCGAGCTTCATACGGCTCCTGTGCCCTCTCACCTCGACCAGGAACTCCTCCAACGCCCCCAGATAGTCTGACTTCTTCTTCAGGAAGTATACACACATCCAGGATGTGCAATCATCCACAAAGAGCACGAACCATCTGTATCCACCAGCACTGTGCCTGAACGGCCCACAGGTATCAGACCACACCAACAACCCAATCTCCTCAGCGCGCTCCCGTCCCGTAGACTTCATGGAAGGCCTGATAGCTTTGGTTAGCCTGCAGGAGACACACCGCTCTGGACAGCGCAGTACCAGACTCTTGGTATACTGTGCAGATGTGATACCCATAGGGACCCCCTCGTCCAGCATGTCCTGCATGGTCACGTCGCCAATGTGTCCAAGGCGAAGGTGTGCAAGCATCTTGGCATCGAGCTTCATCACCGTATGCCCATCCTTGTACAACACAACCACTGGCCACTTGGTCTCCCGGACCCACACTCTGTCTTCACCACACATCTCCAAGCTCTCCACATTGTAACATGAATCCAACGGAGCTGAGAATATCTGTTCTCCAGCAGGATATTCATGGACAATGGCGAACTGGGATGTAAACTGCCACCAGCTGGCCGTCTCCCATCTGGGTAATACCAATAGGAACTTGGTGGAGTGAGGTGCCCTACCAAAGTCACTGAGAGCCTTCTGCAGGCATCTCAGGATGGTATCATGCTCATAAGGCGGGTTGCCATAGCATGCCTCACCTGCCCAGTCCCTGCAGAAGCAAGGGCTGTCAGTGGTGCAATAGTTGTCCAGCACGTGGTTGTCACTGGAGGCAAACAGTTCCAGGGTGAATGGTCCATGCTCCTCGATGTGCTTCCCAGCCTTCTCAAATTTCCAGTCCGTTTTGTCACGGTCAGAGTCATCATGATATGCTGCACAGGCCATGTAGGTGTCCAAAGTGCCAGATACCCTGTCCTCATATATGATGTACTGGTTGCCAACCCTGGAGAATGAGAATGTCACCCCCCCACGGGATATCTGTCTGGCCCCAAAGTCAACATTGAACCCAGCATCCTCAAGTGCCATCACGGACACCAAGTTGAAGGGCTGCCCAGGGATACAGTGAGCACCAGTGAACTGTAGTCCAATAGCGCGCCTAGTGAACACATCCAGTTTGGCAAATGTGACCGTGCCACTGCCCTCTGACGATACAGTACCCGCCTGCACCACACTGAAAGTGGAACGAGAAGTGGTATCAAAGTCATCTCCAAAACTAGCCATCGAGTTGAATATGTGCTTGGAGGCGCCACTGTCCAACATAGCCATCTGACCACCGCCTGCAGCCAATGGCAGGTCGCTGGTGAACACGTCAGCCTTGCTGTTTGCAGATGCAACACACAGGACAAGCGAGCTGCACATAGGATGCCCCCTTCGCAGGTCACATGCCTCTTCATCATCAGAGCCACTTCCATCTGCCAGATCAGGCACATCACAATACCAACCAGAAGAGCAGTAACCCTCAATCTCAGGCTCAGCGCCCTCGGGACAGAGGTGGTGCTGGCAAGGGGGACAGAATAGTCCAGATGCCCAATCATCAGAGGGGATGCCACCCACTCCTTCAAGGGGCTGCCACACGTGCGCATCATCCTCCTCGTCCGAGTCCGAGGCATCCACTAGATCAGGCATATCATCCGAAGCATAGCCATCATCACCCGAGTCAATGTTAGAAGCTGTATCCAGAGTACTTATGGAGTAACCAGAGTCATCGCCACAACGATGACAAAACAGCCCAGATGCCCAATCATCAGAGGGGATACCACCCACTCCTTCAAAGGGCTGCCATGAGTGCTCACCATCCTCCTCGTCCGAGTCAGAGGCATCCACTAGAGCTGGCATAGTATCTGAAGCATAATCTTCATCATCCGAGCCAGAGGAATCACTGAGACCAGGCACACAGCCGAGTCTAGATAGTGTGTGACAGGCCCAGGCATGATGGTCAGCAGCAACCCGTGCAGGTGTTGTAAAACTGACATCAGAGCCACCCAGTGCATGCACATGCTCAGGCAATGGGTGAGAAGAGAAGGCACGTTGAAAAGTAACCTGCTCAACACGATATACCACACAGGCACCCTGTGTGGTCCCAGAGGTATAGTCTTCTGGATCCGAAAAGTCATCACCACGATGAGAAGAGCCCTCAGAGTCATAGCCAGCGTGATCTGAACCGTCACTGCCATCAGATGAGGAGTCAAAGTCCCACTCATCCTCATAACCATATCCCAGCAAGGCCCAGAAGTCCTCAATCGCCTTCACCGTGTCTCGAGTAACCATACTGAGTAAAGTCACCCATGACTGCAGCTTCTCAAAGGACCCTCGTACCATGACCGGCTCCTTCTCAAGCAGACGCTGCAGTAGACCGAGCTGCTCCGCCACAAGGTGCTTGGCACACTCCATCTTCTCTTGGCACACCACTCTGCCATCAGCAGGAAAGTGAGGATCTTCCAGCACCTTCAATGCCCTGTCCGACACTTCCACAGAGCCACTCATGAACATACTATGCACATACTGGACGTCCGAAGTGTACCATGGCTGCCTGGGGGATATCTGATACCCAGGCCCAAGATGTTGCTCCCTTCCTGCCTCCCATAGGGCTTGGGTAGGATCAAGCTTCCTCCCAGGCAGAGCTGTGCACAGAGTATCAATGTAGACAAACGAGTCGTACACCGGAGCCACAGGGAAATACTTGTGCTTGTTCAACAAGAACTGATGCTTATTGGGCTAATAGGGGTGTGACTTCTTACCAGGTCTCCTCAATGTAGAGTGCCCCCTCATAGAAGCATCAGACCTCCACCGACAGACCCCACTCACAGATTGGTCCTCAACCTCAACAGGGAAAGAACCCTCAGAAGATGTAAGTCCACCCAGAACTGCATAGTAGTTGTGCAGGGAGATACCAGATGTAGACCCAATATAGTCTTCCACAGTGTAACCAGAGATAAATTGAGGCATGTCCTCAGAGAAACAGGTAACCACGCTGTCCAGCTCACAGATTGCATACAGAGCCTCCCCAGAAGCATCCACACCAGGGTCCTGCTGAGCTTCAGTAACAGCAGCCGCACGATTGGGTAGCTTCCCATGCTTCTGGTAGCCCCGGACCCTCTTCATTATCGCGTCCCTCCTCTTGGGATTCTTCTTGAGGTACTCCTCCCGCTTGTCCTCGTGAGTCACAAAGCACTCCTTGGACGAGTGCCCAGTCATATGACACACCGGGCACGGAACCTTCTTGAGCATCGCAGTACGCTTCTGCTCCTCCTGTTTACGCCGGTCCTCCACAATTCCAGCATCCGTCTCTGTCGCCGCTGCTGAAGTAGCTATAACGTCGTCGTAGTGGTCACACACCGCATCATTTAGCTCCTGGAACGACGGCAGCTTGTTCTTGGAGTACATAGTACGCACAAAGACATACGCCGGGTTCAAAGAGTTCAGCACCATAGCCACAAAGACCGCCTCCAGGCTGGCAACATGAAACTTCTCACCGGTCGGCAGGAATTCAGCCGCGCACGCATATTCCTTCACTCTGTCGAGAATTTGCTTCGCATGTAGAAAGCCCGGGAGTGGGGGAGCGAGCGACGCAAACCTCTTTGTGTCATCAAGTAGAGCCTTGACCTGCCTCACAAAGTACGCAGAGCCCGTGCTCCGACGCATTTTAACCAGCTGTCGCCAGGCTAAGACACCGTCTGCCTCCTCGCTGTACGTCTGTACAACCGCATTTGCCGTCTTGGAAGTCACGGCCGACAGAAAGTCGTGAAACAACTGATTCGCTGCCACTGAGAACTGCTCGTCCTTCTTGATGTCCTCCAAGTCGCGCGCGTCCGACAAGAGTAACGCCAGCGCCCGATGACGCATACACGGCACAATTTTACCCCGGAACTCCAGCCACTTGCTGTCATTTTCTGCGTCCTGGCCAGAATAAAGCTGGTCAGACTTGAACCCCTTCAACATTTCCGTCAGAGGAGGCAAAGATACACCCGCAGTACCACCCGCAACGTGAGAGTGCACACTTGAACCAGGCATACCGGATTCCGCGGCCTCAGGACACGCAACAACATGTCCTGTCCCTGCATTCTGATTCGCAGCCAACTGGGGCACTGTCTGTGCCAGGACCTGAACCAATTTCATAAGCTCATTTAAACGCGCGTCTTGCTGCGAAAATAGCTGATGTTGTCGCTCATCGATAAGAGCTGTCAGCGCTGCAGAGTCCTCCTCAACTGAAGTTCCATCTTCCGACAGTACCTCCGAGATATCGCCGTAAGTAGATTCCACACCCAGTCCTGGCGGGGTCCGCTCCGCAAGCTTGGCCTTGTCTTGTCTCTTACTCATTTCCGAAAAAACGCGCAGCAAACAATTTGCGTGATACAACCGTAGGTTAACACTTACTGTGTAGTAAGTGGGCCCAAAACCTGTAGGAATTCGAGAGTTTCGTTTACACAAAAGCAACCATAAACTTTCATTATCAAAAGATATACCAGTTCGCAGCTCGAAACGCCACGAACATTTGCGCGCCATCATTACTGATTGGGCGATCTTATGTGAAAGTTCACCAAACAGACTCCTACGTGTCACTGTCGTGTTCATAGCGACCGCAGTGACACTCTAGAGTACAGATGAACTCATTACGCACTTCCCGATGGTCATCAATGATCTGACGGCCAAGATTAGTTCAGCAGATCTACAGATCTAGATCTAAGGGTTCCATAGGGTTTCTTTAGGGTTTCTTCAGGGGTTGATCATCCTGACTACTGTACAAGGTCTAGATAGTCATTCTTTACACCAAACTGATCAGCAGAACTTGCAGATTCCAATACTCTGAGCGCAGTGACAGGTGGCGGAGGCCGCTGCTGCAAACTGAGTATAGTGACAGGTGGCGGAGGCCGCTGCTGCACTCTGAGCGCAGTGACAGGTGGCGGAGGCCGCTGCTGCACTCTGAGCGCAGTGACAGGTGGCGGAGGCCCGATGCTGCACTCTGAGCGCAGTGACAGTTGGCGGAGGCCGCTGCTGCACTCTGAGCGCAGTGACAGGTGGCAGAGGCCGCTGCTGCACTCTGAGCGTAGTGACAGGTGGCGGAGGCCGCAGCTGCACTCTGAGCGCAGTGACAGGTGGCGGAGGCCGCTGCTGCACTCTGAGAGCAGTGACAGGTGGCGGAGGCCGCTGCTGCGCTCTAGGGTACCCTCTAGAAAATCCGTACGGCATCAGGAACGATAAGGGGGAGACCGTGTACACTCTCTTGCAGAACTGCGCGGAAATTGAACCCAGTGACGTAGACGAATACTGCATCCCGAAGGAAAGGCAAGGGCACATCGTGGTGGCCCCACTGCGCTCATACGGGCCCCTAGTTGTGGAGTACCTCCAGCATCTGACGGCGGCTGTCAGGCACTTTCACCAACTAGGCGAAGGAACCATGGTAATCTCCCAGGAGAACCCGCCTGGAGTTAGGTGGGTCGGGGACAGGGTAGCCGCGATCCGCCTGACCTTCGTCAAGCCCGAATACGCAGCGACCGTTATGTCAACTACCCTAGCGCACCTGCCAATCCACTGTGGGAAGCTGGGGGCTGACAATATTGCTGACAGCGAGAGGGCGATCCCAAGGGTGAGGATAGCTGGCAGGGGTGGCGACCGTGTAGGGGCTGAGGAGAGGCAACTGTGCATGTTCAAACTATACACTACGGTACTCACAAAAATGCTGGCTGACTTCTGTGAAATAAATGGCATGCTCTCGGAAGCACAAGAGGGCTCAAGGGAAAACCATAACACAATGAAACAACTCACCAGGGTAACCAATGCTATTGAAGACGCCAACCTCTCTAAACGAAACCTGCATGCTACCTACGTGGACTTCGAAAATGCTTATTATGGGTCAGTTGACCACGAGAGGCTCATTACGACATTAAAACACCTAGGGGTGCCACCACAACTCACGGATGCGGTTAGGGATATACTGGGCGAGAATGAGGAGGATTCCATGCAAATGAGAGCAAAGATAGGGGACCAGGTCTCGGAAGAGGTGCCGATAAGAAGGGGGATTCTGCAGGGAGACAGCATGAGCCCGTTACTGTTCATACTGTACCTGGAACCCCTCCTTAGATGGTTAGAGGTAGGCGACCATGGGTACCAGCACAGGTATGCGACTGACAAGGAGCTTCCTCGGGGGCGTTTGTGGACGACCTAATTATACTAACAAAACTAATGACAGGGATGGAACAACAGCTAAAGAAACTCTCGGCATTTGGAGACTGGAGTGGACTCCGGATAAACGAGGACAAAACAAAGATAACAGGGATAGAACATGGCAACAGAAATGTAAAAGAAAGTAGACACCAAGGGGTGAAATGCGGAAGTCGGACGCTAAAAGTCCTTAAAGCTGGAGACACCTACAAATACCTAGGGGTCCTCCTCAATATGCTGGGAACATGGAAAGAGGAAAAAAGAAAGTCACTACAGGAACTCAAACGAAGAATAGAGGCACTACTGACCACCCCCCTCACACAAAGACAAAAAGAGTACTCCCTAAAGTCGGCCATATTAGGCAAATTCAAATACGGACTCCACCTCGGGATATACACACAGGGTGAAATACAGCAGGCTGAAAACCAGCTGGGAGCAGCAATGAAAAGAATACATGGACTCCCGGCTAATGGCACACCCAATGAACTAAACACGGAGGAAAAAGAGGAATATGGACTGGGACTTCAGTCCTTACAAGCAATATATGCACAGGAAGTCTACACGGGGCTGGCAGGGGCTGTTCAGAGTGAGGAAGACAAAGGGGTCCAGATGGGATATGGCAAAAGGGAGAGAAACCTACAAACCAGACAAAGAATGTCACAAGTCAGTAGGTCCACAGCCGGGCTATTGGAAAAACACTTCGGAGAAAGTCCACAGCAGCACCAGGAGTAAGCTAAAAATGGGACTGCAGACACAAACCAACACTCTAAGGAAGATGAATGCTTTGAATGAATATGGAATACACGTAAAAGGGGTGGGGAGTCACATGCAGGAACTGGCTAAGGAAACACTACCTATAATGAGACAGCTAGGAAAAGCTAAAAGGGTGTACACGAACGCGGAAATGGAGGGCACCACAAGAACAAACAAGCACCTCAGGCGAATGGACACGGAATACAGAGACCCACAGTCGCAGCCCGCAACGACAGGCTCTGAAAAAATGGGGACAGTAAATGTAATACAGGAAACGAGAACTCAGCAGGCTACCAAGCAAATAAACTTTACCAAACTATCTACTCACACTATTCAGAAACTACCCGGACCTCAGGAACCTAACCACAGCAGACGGGAAAAGTGCGATACCAATAGAAACACTCAAAGCAACGGGTGGAAGCAAACACGACAACAAGACGGCAACAAAGATAGTACAAGGCATGCTGCACCTATACCCATACATTTGCGAGGCACAGCCTAACGACATTAAGAAACCAGGGGACCACTGGGACCATGTGTGGAACAGAAGGCTGAAACCAGAATACATACAGGAACGGAAAACAGGAGAGCTAGAAAGGTACACCAAAAGCACAGCGAGTATGGAAAACATAAGCAATTGGCCTGCACAAATGAAGGCGCTGCATGAGGCTGGAAACAGTCTGAAGGACATACAGCAACTACTGTCCATGTACCCGCTAGCCAACCAAACGAAACACTTCGAACAGGCAGAAGTAGAGTGGACGGAACAGGAGAAGGAAGCCTTGGGCATAGAAACCGATGACCAAGAAAAAGAGGAAGACGACGTGATGACCACAAGAAACCCACGAGGAAGAGTAAAGAGAAAGACAGAGCAACAAGACAAAGGCCAGTGGTCAAAACAAAAAGACCAAATGGAAACGCTAGAACAGGAAGGAACCTACACGCCCACTGGGATACTGGCAAGCAGACAGTACCTGCAAAACTACACTGATGTGACCTCGAAAGTAACACAGTACGAAGTACAGTGGACCGATAGAGAAGGAAACGAACAAACGACTTGGAGCACAGAGGAAACAGTAAGAACACACCTGCTCAAACACAACTCCTCCTCGGACCACGGATGGGAGAACCTTGTGGAAGAATGGGAGAATGACAAAAGAGACAAAATGGCCAAACGAGAGCCCGTTGCGGAGGTACTGGCAGGACAACCAAACAGCGAACAGAGATACTGGAAACAAGTAACCCACCTGGAAATATGCACAAGGGAAACGAACCCGGACCAGGACATTAGGAACTCCCGAAGGTCGGAGCGAAAAGGACCAGGCAGACCCTACGAAGCCCCCAGGCCACGGCGGAGAGGGAGGAGATCAGACCCAGGCCGAACCCTCCCGCACAGGCACTTCTGGGGGAAACAAGCCCCTGCCCGATCGCAAAAGTTAGCCTGGACGACGGCAGAGGCACGAAGTGGAAAGGGACCAAGGCGCAAATTATGATGCTGAGGACATGGGTCCTCGCTCAAGTAGCCAAAGGGGATGTCAGGACGGGGGAGCTGTTCCGGCATGCAGCAAAAATCGGATTCTCAAGAGATGCGGTTAGGCTGATGACCACGCACCTCATAAGCAGCGAACAGGCCGTATGGGCAACGCACCCCCCTGTCAACGACTACCGGCGCAGAAACAAGTGGTGGAGGATCGACACCATGGAGCTCTCGGTAGGCACTGGCCCAACGGCTGCCAATGATCCGGAAGTGCTCGAAGAAACGGAGGAGGAACCCCAGGCCGTTGAGGCGTCCGAGAGCACCACAATCCTGGCGGTTAGGACGCACTGGGGAAGCAGGGAATACCTGCTCGGGCCAATTCGCCCGCAAGGGGAGGCATGGGTTGAAGAGGACACCCTGCTGACAGGAGGAATTGCGGGGATGAACCCGAGCCAGGCCGAACGAGAGACCGACATGTTCCATAACAAGGAACGGGAAGATCAGCAGGCTCGGAGCCCCACAGAAAGAGAACCACTGTCAGGGACTCCCACGAGGCATGCCTACTACTGGCCGGGGGTCACCAAGCTCAACATAGACACTGAACCCTTTAACCCAGACTGGGACGCAGCACCCTCAGGCAAGTGCACGCTCACGACGGAGACATGCAGGCACCACGTGTTCGCACACGACGAGCGGGGCAAGATGGTGGGTGCCCTCAAAGAGGAGGTACTCGATAGGCTCTACGACAGATATGTGGCCGCGACGGGCACGAACAGCGCAGATCAGACCCACACAAGGGCGGGGGAGGAGCGACGGCGGTCCTTCGAGGAGCGGGAGCCACAGCTGGGCACGGTCCACGGGTTCGCCACAGAAGTGGTCCTCCTGCTCAAAAGATATTCCTGCGAGGAGGAAGAGGAAGTCAAGAAAACTGCACTGCAGAATCACTGGACGCTCCCTCCGGAAATTATGCAGGCGCTCCAGGAGGCCTTCGGAATCCAGGCGGAGGTATTCGCGTCGCCGCTCAACGTACACAGCCACACGGCGACATACTGCTCCAAGTTCGACAGGGACAAGATTTTTGGATCCAAAGGGTCTGCATGGGACACTCACTGGGGAGAGCTGGGCGCCTTCGAGTTCAATCCGGAGTACACAGCGGCAGACCTGGACAAAGCGCTTCAGGAGGCCCTGATGTCCACCATGGCGAAAACCCCGGTACTGGGGGTAGGAATTTACCCGGCCTGGACGAGAACACCAGCCAAGGCATACTGCAGGAGATATGGAGATACTAGGATACATGAATTTGGGGTAATCCCAAGAAAAAGCTTTACGTTCCTTCCCCCAGACCACTGGGGAGGCACCACAGTATCAGGTGTCACGAAGAAGGACTACAGCAACTGGGGAGTTAGGATCCTAGTTGTTGCCAACGCAGAGGGGTGGCAAAAATTCTGCCCGGACCCAGAAGGGGCAGCGGAACTCGTCGGGAAAGCCCTGCAGCGCAGTACGTACTGCACGGTCCGTAAATACCACACGCTTCGGAATCTCAGGCCGGCCAACCCGAGGGTCCACACCTCGGAGGCCGTGTCCGACATGGCAGCGGTTAAAAACGCGATGGAGAACGCTAGTCAACACGACATGATCTTCGACCCCCACCCGATGAGGAAATGGGAAATACCGAGCATGTCGCGCAGACAGGGATGGGGGAACGAAGGGGGCGAGGTCCCCAAGGAAGACCGCACCCCGGAGGCAGCGAGGGCCATGAGACAAACATGGCGCGACAGAGGACTCGCCGAGGTCACGATCACGGAGTACCATGCGGCGAACACTGCATGGCCTCTGGACAAGATCAAAGAGGACTCGAGGGCCAGATGGCTAAAAGCCATGGAACGCACTCCCATGCTCTTCAGCAGACAAGACAGGGACAGGGGACACACGGAAGTGAGGGAGCGGTTCCCCACGTGTCCCATTAAGCACAAAACCAGACTTTCCAGAACCCTAGAGAAAATCAACAAAGCCTGGGACGCGACCTCGTTCCTCTATACGGATGGGTCGCGACTGGACCCAGAGGAAGAAGGGGGGTTGCATAGAGTGGGGGCGGCCTACTGGGACCCCAGAGGGGATGAAAGCCCCAGAACCTGGAGAGGTACGTGGTCGACGGGTGGACACCTCACCATCAACAGAGCGGAACTCCTGGCGATCCACGCGGCACTCAGAGCCAGGGAACGCACAACACCAAGCGAGATAGCAATCTGCACGGACAGCCTCTGCAGTATGTACCAAATTCTCAACATGCTGTCCAGACCCCACACGATGGAATGCCATAGACACAGGGATTTGCTTGAGGATATACTCTCCCTGGTCGAACAGCATAACAGCAAGGGAACAGAGGTCTCACTCAGGAAAGTCAAAAGCCACACGGGGGTGAAGGGCAACGACAAGGCAGATGAGGCGGCCAAACAGGCAGCAGAAAACATGGAGGGAACCACCCAAATTGAACCATGGGACAACAGGACCATGTACACGCTCACGGCCAATGCCCGAGATGGTGAATCGATGAGGCCCCTACAAGGGGAGGGGGCGGTGGAAAGGTATGTGGTAGAAAGGATTGCCCTAAAAGCGACACAGCACAAGTCAGTGAGAAAAGGAAAAATATTTAATTTAGATTATTTATTGCTGATTTTAGATTAACTCTTTTTCATGTTGATTTTAGATTAAGTTTTCTTTATGTCATCCGGCTATGCCCGGTGGTCCTTTTCACGACTCCTGTTCAAATCATGTGCACACAGGTCAAACGCTCTAGTTCCCGCTAGCCATCATGAGGAAGCCTCCAAAAAGCTTTGTTCGCTGGCGTGTTCTGCTTTTAAAAAAGGCCCCTGTACTTCTTCTATATCCTAAACCCTTTGACTTGCCTTTTACCGCTGCACGCGACCGGCAAGCATCTTTGAAACTTCCGAGTTTCAAAGATGCGTTTTGTATTTTGGGTGCACCCTAATTTTACAAAACGGCCGAGCGCTTCCCGTTTGTGCGGGATATTCACATTTATTCCATGGAATATTTCATATGGATTAACACACATAAGCACGAAGGCATCGGCCACGCATCTTTGAAACTAACGAGTTTCAAAGATGCGTTTTTTGTCATTTGGGTGCGCATACCCAAATAACAAATCAGCCGAGCGCTTCCCGTTGGCGTGGGGTATCCAACGCTTGAATGTTGAATATTCATTGTAATATGAGTTAGCAAGCGAGGTTGCAAAGGCATCGGGACAGAATCTACGAAACTGTCCTATGCCTTTGCCTTTGGGTTTGGGTTCGAAGGTGACACCCAAACCCAAAGATGCCAAACAGCCGAGGGCTTCCCGTGCGTCCTAACGCACGAAACTTGGCACGAATACTACCATGGTACATATATTTAAGTTACAGAAGCTCAAGGCTTCAAGTTACTTGTGCGCGAAACGCGCAATCTATTTCTAAGGCAGATGTTTTGGGTTTGGGTTCGAACGTGACACCCAAACCCAAAGATGCCAAACAGCCGAGGGCTTCCCGTGCGTCCTAGAGCACGAAACTTGGCACGAATACTGCCAAGATACATATATTTAAGTTACCAGAAGCTCAAGGCTTCAAGTTACTTGTGCGCGAAACGCGCAATTATTTCTAAGGCAGATGTTTTGGGTTTGGGTTCGAACGTGACACCCAAACCCAAAGATGCCAAACAGCCGAGGGCTTCCCGTGCGTCCTAGAGCACGAAACTTGGCACGAATACTGCCAAGATACATATATTTAAGTTACCAGAAGCTCAAGGCTTCAAGTTACTTGTGCGCGAAACGCGCAATGTATTTCTAAGGCAGATGTTTTGGGTTTGGGTTCGAACGTGACACCCAAACCCAAAGATGCCAAACAGCCGAGGGCTTCCCGTGCGTCCTAACGCACGAAACTTGGCACGAATACTACCATGGTACATATATTTAAGTTACCAGAAGCTCAAGGCTTCAAGTTACTTGTGCGCGAAACGCGCAATGTATTTCTAAGGCAGATGTTTTGGGTTTGGGTTCGAACGTGACACCCAAACCCAAAGATGCCAAACAGCCGAGGGCTTCCCGTGCGTCCTAGAGCACGAAACTTGGCACGAATACTGCCAAGATACATATTTTTGAGTTACTTGAAGCTCAAGGCTTCAAGTTACTTGTGCGCGAAACGCGCAATTTATTTCTAAGGCAGATGTTTTGGGTTTGGGTTCGAACGTGACACCCAAACCCAAAGATGCCAAACAGCCGAGGGCTTCCCGTGCGTCCTAGAGCACGAAACTTGGCACACATACTGCCAAGATACATATCTTTCAGTAACTTGAAGCTCAAGGCTTCAAGTTACTTACTTTTTTTCAAGCAGAACACGCCGTGAGTGTCTATTGTGGCAAAGATGGCAAATAATAAAAGTCATTATGCGTAAAGAGTCGTTATTCACGGCCGTGACTTTTAGATTCACGGCCGTGAATCTTTCCGAATGGAACCAAAAACCGTTCGATTAAAATCGGACTGTTTTTGGTTCCATTCGGACATATGGACATCACGGCAAGACAACTCTTCAGTGTAATATTTCGCATGGCATGGCGATAGCTCAACAGGTACAGTACAGCGTCATGGATGCATGCACCGGTAATAGCCGGATGAGATAAAAAAAACTTAATCTAAAATCAACATGAAAAATGGGTTAATCTAAAATCAGAGAGAAATAATCTAAATTAAATTGCCTACCGTGAGAAAATGGCTACAACCCCCGAGCAGCCCGTGGGAAGAATGGGGGACACCCGGCAGGCTGGGGGAATCGGGAAGGAGCTCTCTCGGTAGAGGGCTCTATAACGGCGAACCCCACGGCCGGCGCCCCCGGGCCGGCCCAAGACCCCGACCGGGGCCAACAGGACGCGGAAATGGAGACACCAGGGGAGACTCTCCAGGAACTGATGCTCCTGGAGGAATTGAAGCACGCTCCCTGGAGCCAGGGCGACCCGCCGATGCGACGGGAGCCGGGCAACCAGGAGCAGGTACACCAGCGGGATCAAGTGACCACTCAGGACGAGTGGGACCTACTCTGGGAATTCGATGAGGCGCGGGGGTCGCCTCTAGACATGGGCGAGGAGGGGGCCATGAACTCGCCAGACAGGGAGATGATGCAGGCAATAGAGGAGGCAGAATGTGCGGACCCAATAGACGGACTGTGCCGCTCGATGATGGGGATGGACCTGGGAGAGTCGGAACTCCAAAACCTGACGGACGTCCCACAACAAGCGATAGACGCCTACCAGGAGACAGCCCCAGCAAGAAGAAGAAAGAGGAACAGGGACCGGGAGGCCATGCACCGGGGAAACGGAGACAGGGCCGCCACAAGCCACGCCGACGCTGCCGCGGTCGAGGCACACATGGGAAGAAGAGTGGAGGAGCCCCCACGGGAAATTCTCCAAGACAAGTCGATACCAGGAATATCCAATCACTTCTGGAAGGTTACTCCACCGACATTCAGGTCCCTGATCCTAAGATGCCGGTTTGGGGTCCTCATGACGGCTGCCAGAAAGCACCTCATATGGCCGAGCAAATACCCGGACCCGGACTGCGCCCTCTGCGGGAAAAGGGACACTCCGGCACACAGGCTGGCGGGATGCAAAGACGAGACCAGCATGAACATGGCCACAGCCAGGCACAACGAAGTGGCAAGGACCCTTTACGAAGCAATCAGGAAGGGTCGAACGGGTGCCAGTCCGATCTGGATCGCGCACCACGCTGGACTCGACGGGACTAACAGATGCACGCGCCCGATACCAGACTTCATACTCAAAAGGGGTCAGTGCCGTAGGGACGGAAGGGACCACCCGGGGGCGAAGGACCCCCCAGATGACATACCACACTTCGTGGATATTGTCATGATCAAGGGTGCAGAGGACGTCAGAGATGCCCCCCCAGGCAGGCCGGAGAACACCCGCAGGGAGGATGTGGGGGAAATCCACCTCATAGAGGTGGCCTTCATTCACGTGGGACACGCGCTGGTATGCGTCCCTTCACGACAAGCTCAACAAGTATGAGCCCCTTATGGAGCTACTCAGATCCAAAGGCTATAAAGTATTCTTTCACCCGATGGTTTTCGGAACCACGGGGTCAGTATATGAACACAACGCAAGGGCTCTCACGCAACACCTCGGCTTCAACAAGAAGGAAGCGGAGGCCCTCCTCAAGAAAATCAGTAGCATCGCGGTGGAATTGGCTGCCAAGATGTTGATTTCACACAGCAGGTCGGAGAAGGAGAAGGCTCTGAAAAACAGTAAGAAGCCGCCTTGATTGTGCATGTGACTAGGGGCAGGCGTAACAGCTGTGCACCTTCAAATATCACGCTTCCAGTAGGAAGAGTCACATTTTTTTTCTTTTTTTCTTTTTTTTCTTTTTTTACCCAGTGTGGGTTCCCCGAGAGCTTAATGCTCAAGCTGACTATCTGGCGGCTATCTATGATGGAGATGACTGGCAGCTTAACCCGTACTGGTTTCACTGGCTGGACGGGCTTTGGGGTCGGCACACGGTGGACCGCTTCGCCACGGACCTGAATGCACTGCTGCCTAGGTTCAACAGCAGATGGTGGTGCCCAGGCTCGGAGAATATTGACTGCTTCTCCCTGACGGACTGGTGGCTGGAGAACAACTGGTGTAACCCCCCGTTCGGCTTGGTTGGTAGGCTCTTGGAGGTCCTCAGGAGGTTTTCTGCGGTTACCACCATCATTGTTCCGTATTGGACAAGTAGGCACTGGTGGCCTATTCTCTGCCCCGACGGTCAGCACTTTGCTCCGTTCGTACGGGATTGGAAGGAGCTGCCCAGGGACTCGTCTGAGGCTCTGTTCTTGCCTGGCGCCGGTCGGGCCAATGAGGCGGCAGTGGGCCCGCCTAATTTCAGGGTGCTGGCTTTGCGGGTGGATTTTTCGGCTTGAGCAGGGGGGCATCTGGAGTCGGTCTTCTGGCAGCAGGCAGTTGTCAGCCCTAGGCACCCGCTGGAGCAGGAGCTGCTGCGGAACATGAAGGTGGACATGGTTACCACCAGGGCAGTGAGAAGCTGGTGTAATAGCTATCTGGGGGCCTTCGGCAGGTTTGCTCGGTGGTGTGCGGCCAGACAGCCGCCTCGGGAGTCTTGCCCGGCTTTGCCGCTTACAGTGGCCCTGTACTTGCGGTTCGTTATGGACAGGGCAGGCACTTTTTCAGTGGTGAAGACGGCTTCGGGTGCCATCTTTGCAGTGCATGATGTGGCTTTGGTGCCGCGGGAGCAGAACCCGACGAAGTCAGAGATGTGCAAGGCAGTCAGGGAACAGGCTAAGAGGAAGTTCGGGCTCAGAGTGAGGAACAGGAAGGCGGCCATGCCAGTAGTACTCCTGGCTATTGGCATCAGACTTTACCACACAGACCACAGGGGGCGGTTCTCCATCATCAGGTTGACAGTGGCTTGCATGGGGGCCGTGATGTGGGCGGGGTGCCTACGGTATTCTGATATGAAGATGATCTGGGTGGGAGCTATGCGGTTCTACTCCACCCATATGGTCTTCCTGCTCACCAGCAGGAAGAATGATCAGTACAGTGAGGGTGACGTGGTGTATGTGGCCCGTGGAGGGAAGCACTTCTGTCCAGTGAGTCTGTCCGAGAGGCTGATCGAGGCTGGACAGCTGTCAGGGTCAGTGAACCTCTTCCAGGGGTGGGACGGCAGGAAGGCTGTCAGAGATCCTCAGGTGCCCCTGAATGGCAAGCACATTGAGTATCATGCCTGCAGGAGGGAGGTCATCAGAATGGTGGCTCAGGCAGCAGGCAAGACCGAGGCAGAGGTCACAACGGTCTTCGGCACACAGAGCATGAGGTCTGGAGGTTATGCGAAGAATGTCACTGGCATCCTGTCCCGTATGATCCGATCCATCCTTACAGGTTCTGGACTCGACCTCAGCTACTGGCCGCTTGCGGCTAAGCATGGTGCCTTGTTGTGGTCTATTACACCACACAAGGAAGTGGTGACTACTCCCATCTACACTATGACAGGTCATCACTTTCAGTACCGTCGTCTCCGTGCATTTGGTGCACACTGCTATGTGGTTATGGACAGTCAGCAGAGGAACAGCAGACAGCCAGGCATCTCATCAAAACTTCAAAACAGATCATGGGCAGGCCGTATGGTTGGTATCTCTATGGGCTCTAATGCCTACAAAATCCTAGATACCTCCGATGGCACAGTACATCTTGTGGGCAAGCCACACTGGATACCTACTTATGAGCACCTGGGCAGATCTATGTCAGCATTCCCAGACACTATGGCAGCTGACAGAGAGGTTGATGCTACCTTTATCAGGCCATCTCCCTTCTCAGAGACACTCGACTGTACCTATGCCCAGATCATCGGGATCAGCTCATACTACTGCACTTCCGACCGACAGTCTTACGGCTGTGTGCTTCTCTCTGTTCCGTCGAGGGACAATACCTGGACTGACGTGGTTCATTATGTCAAGTCCACACCCGACGGTACACACTACAGACACCTGCTGGTGTATGTCGCACACTATAGGAAGACCGTCTCGGTCAATGAGCACTATCCGATCTGGACAGTTGTCAGAGCCCGAGAGAGCCGCAGGCACCCATCATATGGCGCTATCATCATCTCCACCGATAGAGGCAGCAGCACACCTTATGGTGTAATATTTGAGCCTACTCCCGAGTCTACCTATGGTTGGCATATGGACCTTCCTGCTACCCTCGTCAGCTTTCCGTCCACCCATGCCGCCGCCTTCCTTCCCTTCTCCGATGATCCCAGCAGAGATGTCCGCCCCGAGTACATTCCACAGCAGTACACCTCAGCTGACAGCTTCATCAGATCAGGACCCAGAGAGTTGGTGGTGCACATGTTCAATATTTCTGCACCCCAGCTCAAACCAGTCCATGGCGTCAAGCAGGCACTTTCCACCCCAGAAGCAGTTCAGTGGCAGGAGGCTATGGATGCCGAAGTGGCTGGTCTGGCCGCCGACAATAAAATGGTCCCGGGACACCTTCCCTCGGGTACCAAAGGCCTGACCACTCTCTTTGTGTTTTCCAGACCCTTCAAACCAGACCCCTCAGCACCATCTGGCACACGGCAGATTTTCAAAACCAGACTGTGTGCCAATGGTAAGCAGACATACGGCTACCTTCCGTGGGAGACCACCTGTACCACACCTCAGCTTTATGCCTTCAGACTGGCCTTCATCTTCGGCAGCATCTTCAGTCTGAAGATGAGCCACTTCGATGTCTCCCAGGCCTTTATGAATGCTAAGCTGGATGTTCCAGTATGGGTATCATTTCCGGCTGGTTACACCTATCAGGGGTTCGGTGGTGCTTTACTGCACTATGCACTGTATGGCCTTAAGGTGGCTGGTGCTTCCTGGCAGAGACTGGTTAAGATATTCATGCTCAGCTTTATGTTCGGCGATGTCACATTCAGGCAGTCCTCTCATGATGACTGCATATATTTCATCTACACTGATTTGGTTAAGGCCATGTGTGTAGTCTATGTGGATGACTTCATTCTGGTCGCCAGTACAGAGCTTGAGGATGCCTTCTGGGCAGCATTCAGAGCCAGGCTTCTGGCTAAGCATCTCGGAGAGGTCACCTCGGTTCTCCAGATGCGGGTCAGGCAGGATCAGCTTGGTATCTACCTTTGTCAGTCCAGACAGATCAAGGACTTGATGGCCAACAACAACATCACAGCTCATTCCTACAGAACTCCTATGGACCCGAAGCTCATCATCAAGAAACCAGCAGATCCAGACCTGTCCCTTGTCCCCAGCTACAGATCTATCCTCGGCTCACTGCTATGGCTGGCCCGTGGCTCACGACCAGACTGCTACTATCCTGTAATCTATCTGGCTCAGTTTGTATCATGCCCTTCTGAGGAGTCCATGAAGGCTCTTATCAGAATTGCGCAGTATATGGACAGCACGGCTCACTATTCTCTGGCATTCTACTATCCCGAGACTCCGGTCAAGGTCATCATCATGTTCTGTTATTCAGATGCTGACCTGGCCAGGGACTTAGAGAATAATGCCCGGTCCTATTCTGGCTCCGTGATATTCCTGGCTGGTATGATCTTGCAGTGGCACTCAGGGAGGCAGACCATTACTGAGGTCTCCTCCACAGGGTCAGAGTATGTTGCAGCCAGTACGGCAGCTCAGCGGTTGGTGTCACTGATGTTCATGCTCACTGAGATATTTGGCTCTATTACTCACCGTATTGATACCCAGCAGCCCCTTGATTCCGATCTTGACCATGCTATTCAGTACCTTGACAGAGCAGCTACAGATATTCACTTTGACATGCCTTCCCTCCAGACATCCTCAGTGCTCAGGCGTCTGCTTGAGAAACAAAACAAGCCAGCAGACGGTCTGACCTAAGTTCGCCCAAACTCTCCTACAATTCCTGATGAACTCAGTACAGATGAAATCACTCCCCTCAGATTCCAGAACAACCGAAACAGAGAATATATCAGTACAGCTTCAGCTCAGCCCCGCCTGGAGTTACCTATTCCCCTGCTGCTGGATAATGATGCATGCAGATCTATTGTCGAGCATCACCTCCTCTCCGAGAAGGTGAAGCATGTGATTATCAGATTTCATGTTCTCCGAGACTTTGTCAGATTGAACTGGATTCGGTGTGCCAGAGTCCCATCACCTCGGAACCTGGCAGACCCTTACACCAAACCAGTTCCTCCAGTCAAGGACATGCAACCCTACTTCATTCAGATGTTCCAGCAATATATGGCCATGGGCAAGGCTCAAGCTGCAGTTATTCAGAAATGATTTACTGGTACTCAGAAAGCAGCAGCATGACCTGACTGTGAGTACCTTGTTTTCCTGTTTTCCTGTTTTGGGTTGTTTGTGTAGCTGACTGTGCTTTGCAGGTACTGGCCTATATTCAAAGTTACTTATGGCTGGTTACTTTATGTTAGTTACTGTTTCCTTAGAATCTGAATCACTGTACTAGATAGAAAATGATATGGCACTCATTGATACATTTGTGTATATGGACATTGATATTCCGAGCTCACTCTATGATATTAGCTGCACTGCATTAGTCACAGTATCACTACAGTGTCTGTTCCGACCGTGAGAGCCACCGCTGTTGTCAGTCATGATCTCTTCCTTCATTCTCCCTCTGCAGTAAGTCTTTCCGGTGACGGGCGGATCTGGACCTGCTTCGGCACTTCTTATCCTACCCCTGACGAAGCACCCCGGATAGCATGCAGCCACGGTGTGTGGACCTCCAGAGACATGACACATCACTATTCCCCCGACAGCAGGGTGGCACCAGGGACAGATTACTGACCGTGTCAGGACGTTAGGTCTACGGACCAGCTTTTCGGGGTTTTCAGCCCTGACACGGTGTGACTGCAGTTCCACCATTCCCATCATCTTTCTGGATTTTGGTTCTGGTACTGGACTAGTGGCATGTATCTTGGTTTGATTGGTTATTGGTCTGACCACCTCACTCGAGGTGGTGTGCTGGAGTTGACATTCAGTCCGAGCTCAGTCATCAGAGTTGTCATCACCGACCCGTCATGACCGCAGTCATCACCGACTCGACCTGACCGCTGTCATCACCGATACGGCTCGACACCTCTGACTACTTCACTGACCTGATTGTCATCTCCTCTGATCGAGTTCGGTTGTCACATGAGACAGAGCACACTAGCTCATTTCGCATCACACTCAGCATACTAGAACTATATATATTATATCTTCTGTATGTTGAGAGGGGATTCTGAGTGCGAAACCCTGAGCGTTGCAGTGCTTCCTGTTTGACCTGTCTGTTTTCTGACTGGGTCTTCTCGCACTCTGTAGAGTTCTGCTCCGATAGTTGATCTGATTTCGGGAAGGGTATCATCCCGCCCGCCCACCTCACTGGCATTATTACATTCGTTTTCATTCCGATATTGCGTTGCGGGTCCCTTATACCCGCATTACTATTGCACTAATAATTCTTAATTATTAGTGCTCTCCGATACCCTATCCGTGACATGCATCTAGCTTACAGTTGTGATTATTGGGTAGCTAGGGTAGCTAGGGTAGCTAGGGGGGTCCGTAGGGTAGGCGTGTCACATAACCTCGAGAGCAACTTTTTCCCGGCTGCAGACACCGAATAAGCTATACTGTAATAAGGCGCATTATTTAGAATCGGGGCTCGGCTCTGCTGAAATATGTTGGTGAATACATGTGGAGTGAAGGGACGAGTGCGAGCGGAACCGGCGAGCGTGAAATCAAGCGCTAGCTTATCATAAAAACTGTTCAAGTTCAATTGTTCTTAGATCCAAGGTTGAAGGTAGAGAAATCATCGGGTTACGTTCCGATCACGTGTTATCGAGAGTAATTTGACCATATGTCTGCCTTCATACGAAACTTCCATAAGCTTGCGACGAGTGGTTTGTCCAAAGTCACTGATATCTTCTATCGCCAGGAGGCGAAAGCGCTCCACACCTGGCGTCAAGTTCACTCGCGCGCAGAGTTCGGGGCCTGCGCTAAGAACCTCGCATCATCAGGCATTCCACCTCGCCCACGAGTTGTTTCTTCTCACAAAGATATTCGCTCTCGGGAGAGGCATCTGGGAGTTCCTTTTGCTGCGCGGAGTGCGTCAACAATATCCAATCTCGAATTCGAGAATAATTTAAGGACGTACGGTCGATGCCAAATTGCTCGCCAGTCGGTTGCGGGCCACCTTATCTGCCAGAAACGTCTCGCATCTACTAAGGCTGACAATCAAGTCTTTTGGTTGGATACTCTTACGACGGTGAGCTCCAGATCTGCTGAGATCCCAGTATGTTGTGTGTAAGATTTGATATTGGTCGACGCCGATTTAACAAACTAAAATCTGACCCCGACTACAGACGACAGCGCGTTGATAGCGCGTGTGATGCTGACTGGCCGTGTTCGTATGGTGCCGTGCGACTTCTTAGGCAAAATCATTCGAGCGCGCTGGAGTATCCTCAACGCAGGCTGAAGAACTGACACACTTGTTATCAGATCTCTTGAATAAGTCCGCTGATCGCATGGGTGAGAGTTATTTCGCCACATCCACAGCTGAAAAGGTGTGTCGCCTATTTCATTGCAGTATTGGCCCGCGTGCCATCGTAATTTTCCGTCGTGCTGAGCGTTCCTGCTGAAGTTCCCACCTGTCCTTGTTTTCCTAAAGGAAATCGTATCGTGTGATGACCTTATCCCGCTCTCATACCGTATGTCGACCTTCTCCCGCTCTCCAGCGCCCTGCTTGGTTGCCACCCACTTATCGAACGGCATATGACCTACCTCCGTTGTGCGTATCTGCGGGTTGCACTGTATCTCTCTTTTTCAGCTTCAGCTTCAAACAGATAATGCCTTGAAGAATCTTCAGCAGGAATTCCAAACTAGGCAAGAAAATGAAACAGGTGAGCGAGGTTTCTGAGGGTCGCCTTATCGGACGAAGTTTAATTTTCCTCCAAGTTGAGCGCGGTGCCCGGCGTTCAACGTATCATGCTTATTCTGCTCGTTGTAAAGTGCTGACTCCCTTGGATGTGCCAGGGAAGCTCAAGCTCGAAATAGAACGACTGAAAGTTGAATGCGACAAAATCCGCGCGGAGTTGCGGTGAGCGCACACTGCGAATGCACATCGTTTCAAAAACTCGGTTGCTTGCGCTCGTCGATACTTAGTGACAGTGATATGTGCCTTGTCTTCAGTTACGAGGTTGACAAAGTTAACGCTGGTCACCGCCTCGATCTAAACCTAGAAAAAGGGTGAGTTGCTGTGAGGCCTTCTCGTGTTTAGGCGGGTAGACAGAGCAGGTAGGACACAGTCTCCGAGTCTGCAGGTGTTGTCATCATCTTGTTTTCCCTCTGCGTTGTGTAGATGCAAGGCTCCGTGCGCATTGACTATAACACGCTGCAACCTTCCCCAGCTGCCTTCAAACGTCCAAGCGATAAACCAGTTTTGCAGAATGCGATTTCCGTCGTAATCTGATCGATTTTTGAGTGGAAACCTCAGCACAGAGCATCTCGAATCAGGCCCTGCACGATATGCGGCACTGCATACCATATGGTCACCCGGTTTGTTCTAACTGGATTCTGGGCGCTTGTCTCAAATTGCTTCAGAGAGTAAAGCAGAAGAAAGCACTTTTGCACTGGGAATTGTGTGTCAGCGCATTCGCCCTCGTAGCCTGCCATAAAGAGTACTTCCCAAGTCCGTTTTTCAGGAAGCTTTTGGATGTTGAAACTCTTGGAGGGTGTGGCGAAGGCGTATTCGAGATGAGCTGTTGAACCAAGACAACAAGTCCACGAGTGCCACTCGAGCTCTAGATAAGGTGCTATGCCATCAACGCCTCAATGCCTGCAGTGTTGTGGAGCAGCAAATGTGCCTATCGCTTCAGCCACTGAACGAGAGCATGCCTATTGGTCACAAGAAGCAAATGGTATCCAAGACAAGCGCCTACAATCACATCTCAGGGGCGGGGACTTGATAGCAACAGTGAGCCAACCTCTAAGAATTAGAAAACTGTTAGTCTTTTTCTTTTTCTTAAGTGGTTCCCAGGCATGCATCACACAGGATATCAACCTTGTCCGACAAAATATGGAGGCCATGAAGGGAGACGTTATTAAGTACTGTGTTGGTATGTTTGATCCCCAAACGCTACTAAGTTGTTTGCAACCGTTTCCTTCATGTCGTTGACGAACCGTGGTGAGATAGCTAGGTGCATAGTCGGTTTCCTGAGGCAATCTCTTTACGCCGCAGTCCTATCATTGGCGTTGTGTGTTCTCCGAATTTCTGCACTCCCACAAGGCATCGAATCCTCTTCCAAGGAACAACCGGAGCCAGCGTCATGTTGCTTGCAAATTGTAAGAAGGGGTTCGTGGATGTCCAAAAGCACACACAGTTTCATATTGCATCGTACATCAAATATCTTTCTTTTCATACTCAGTTGTGCAACTGAGTGGTAGGACTCTGATCTAGACATCTGGTACCTGGATCATGTCACACCTTAGCCACACCCGCCGCCACCGTGCAGCTTTTTTTAGGGGCATGTGGCATGCATAGAGCAGCGGAAGTAAACGGCGATGAAAGAATGGCGTCAAGCTCTTGCAATACCAAAGAATATAGCTTTCATCTCTTTCCCTATTTAGGGTTTTCCTCTTCCGCCACATTTCCTGAATTCCATGCAAAGTGAATGCATTTGTGAAATAGCTTGATTAGTGAAGTTATGCAAGGAATGTTTTTTGTGTCTAGGATTTGATAGGCAAGAATATATGGTTACAGGACGTAAGGAGTTCTTTCATGGTTGTTCAGGTACAATTGTGTCGACAACGGCACTCGGACTAGCATTGTTACGGATTCTCATGTGATGAGGCATGCTTGGGTAACGAGATGTCGAATTCACTTTGATAGTTATTGTCCACCTTGTTGCATATATACTGAACAGCACGCGTTTATGTTTGTGCCATTTGGCGATTTTATGCACTACACATGCATGCGCATAATTGGATGCGTTCAGAATATCACGAGCTATCTCATATCTCATCTTAAGCAGGTAGTAACGATGTTGTATTGGATAAACAGTTGATTGATATGCCAACCATGACGAGTAGGACACCCATGATATGATTGATTCGATTCTTAGTTTTGATTCATGAATACTACTCCGTACCTATATTCATGCTATACTCAAGGAAGTTGAAGAATAACAAAGTTGCAAACCCATTATGTCTATCTTATTGCTGCTTCGAATCCAAAAGATTTCATGCGAGTTTTGTCACATGAACCACTTTGGCACTTACTGGCACCGATTGCGATTCTACGGAGTCCCGACCCCCCGGTTGTTATAATCAGTGCCCCGTGCCCCATAACTTGGGCACGGCAGATTAGGGGTCACTTCTACCGTCTATAGCACGATACCCAGTACTGTGTAATTTGGGGGAGTACGAGCTCCCGATCAAAAAAAAATCGTGACACCACGTTGTTTTGCAATTTACGTGCCGTAAATCGCCGAATCAGGACCCGCGAGTATGACAGTTCGATTCCGCGCCTATTAAAATGTATATGGTGATATAGGTTGCAGCTCCGTCGACCGATTTCTCATCGAGATATCAATATTCCCGCTCGCTACCTGAGATGAAAAACAGTGAAATCGGGTTAGAGTTCAGTGCTCGTATTCCATGCTCGTATTCCACAATTTTCGATATATACATGATGAATCATGGCTCCCCACAGGTCATAAAGACATACGGTGTGGCCATACAACACATATATCATGTACATTTGCATGTCGGCGTAGAAAACATGACACAATAGGTGCAATTCTAAAAAATGTATTTTTAGTAAATACAGTGTTGTTACTGAACTCTAACCGGATTTCACTGTTTTTAATCTCGGGTAGCGAGTGGGATTATTGATATTTCGATGAGAAATCGGTCGACTGAGCGGCAACATATATCACCATATACATTTTAATTGGCGTGGAATCGAACTGTCATGCTCGTGGGTTCCGATTCGGCGATGTACTGCACGTAAATTGAGAAACAAAATGGTGTCACGATTTTTTTGATAGGGAGCTCGTGGAAAAATAATGATCTGGGGAATAAGACGCGCCTGTATTTTTAAGGAATAGTTTTTGTATGATGTCATGTCGATGTGAAAGGTGACGGGCACGCACGAGACGAGTGCAGGAAGTCGAACCGGAGAAAGCGTTCTACAAAAGCAAGGTGTCACCAAATTCGATTGACGAAGACATGAGACTACAAATACAGTGCCACGTGCGAGGCGACGTCCCGTATCAACGAGCGTATTGCGCAGGTCGTATCCAACGTAGAATACTGAGTCACTCGTCTCGTGCTCCCGTTGCCTCGTCAAATATGGGCATAGCCGGATATGCTTCCGAAGCGAGCAAACCGTCTTCCACCATAAAACATATTCGAAACGATCTGATCTGGCGGACACGATAAGCTATCGCGCAAGCCCTTAAGTATGCGAAAACTGCCGATCGCTCTACCGAAAGCATACCGGAAGCATACTGCAGCTAGTAGATGAATTGCAGTGGGTAAACAAATTCGTAAACTATCTTAACCATATATGTATATATATATATATATACAACGTTGTATATATATATGTCGTATATATATATAGTTAAGATTTCTAATATATATATAGAAGTATGTATATGTATTTTGTATACTTCCTATCGTACCACGTTCAGGAAGGTGATAAGCAAAATAGGAGCACCCACCAAAGGAAAGGCAGGCCCTGGAAGACAATCAGGACGGTAGCAACCACCGCGGGGGGAATGATCGATTCGACTGCGCAAGGATGCCAAATGTGCCAGGGGCACTACGACATATACTCGGAATGATGTTTTTGATTGAACGTGCAAAGGTACACAATTCGGTTTTTATAATATACTGGATCAGGGCCAGACTGAGGTGCAAAAGATAGTTCGGTTCCGAGTTCTGAAGGCCAAGCACTTCTCAAGTGCTCTACTTATTCACTCGTAACTCGGGCTGCAGGGTCAACCACCCGGGCACCCGATGTCACACCACGGCCCAACGTTCCATTCCTGGTCCGATTTCATTTCTAATTCCGATTCGTCATTCTCGATTTAGATGTCACATCGACGGGCTGACACGATGACCGTCATACAGTACTGTCATACTACTGTATTGTCATACTGCCATACTGTCATACCCCAGACATCTGATACTCGATTTCATCGTCTTTCTGATCCCGATGTGAATCCGACCATCCCCCGAGGGTCTGACTAAGTACCACGATGACCACCCCAGAGTACTGTCATACTACTATAGTGTCATAGTGTCATAGTGTCATACCCTGGACATCTGGTACTCATTCTCATCACTGACCGGTGGGTACTCATCTTCCTCCTCATCCGACGAGCTGAGCTCCAAGTCCAAGGGTGAAGTGGGATCCTCCTCCTCTACAACCTTCTTCAGGCCAGCCACCACGTTCTCCTCTTCTTCTGGTTTCCCTTTAGCTCCCGCTGCTCTTCTGCCCTCCTCTGCAGATACCGGCTGGTCGGTGTTCGGGTCCACATACCCAGCTTCCTTAAGCCCTTCTCGCGCCGTCGCCTGCACATAGTCCGGTCGTCGTGAGGCAGCGTCTGGCACCACTAGTGTGCGTCCTGGCACGTGCTCCATTGCGTGCACTCCTACTTCCACCAGATCTTCATACCACCTGGCCTGGCGTCGGCTGAGCTCACGTCCAGGTGCAAACAACCACTTCAGTGGAGCATGGTCCCCCATCAGCCTAAACTCCGTGAAGATCAAGTAGTGTCTCCACGTCTGTGTGGTGCAGTGGTGAATCGCGGCCAGCTCTCGCTCACCCGCGTGGTAGTTCTGCTCGGCTGAAGAGAATTGCTTACTCTCGAAGGCTATGGGTTGCAGGCCCTTGCCTAGATCCTGCATCAGCACGCCAGCTAATGCCACTGCACTCGCATCGGTCTGCACAACAAAGGGGCTGGTACCGCGATGAGCTGCTTCCTGATCGGGCAAGATCAAGGTCGGTGCAGTGGTGAGAGCGGTCTTGAGGCGTGCAAAGGCGTGTTCCTGCTCCGGTCCCCATTCCCATGGCACTAGGTTCTTGGTTAGCTTGGTCAAGGGGTGCGCCAAGTCAGCGAAACCCTGTATGTACCGTCGATAAAACCCAGCCAAACCCAAGAACTGTCGCACGTGCTTCACCGTTTCCAGTCGCGGCCAGTCCCGTATGGCTGCTATCTTGTCTTGCTGTGGTCGGCAGCCAGAGCGGTCAATGACATGTCCCAGGAAACGTACTGAGCGTTTAAAGCATCGTAGCTTGGACTCCTTCAGCTTGACCTTATTCTGTCGACATACCTCCAAAACCTGCCGCAGGTGGTCTAGGTGCTCCTCGGGGTTGCGCGAGAAGATCATAATGTCATCCACAAAAACTCTGACGAACGGTAGATGGCCCAAGTACTTCTGCATCATCCGCTGCCAACACGAAGGACTATTGGACAGCCCCATTGGCATGACCTACCACTCATATGCTCCAAACGGCGTGGTCATCGCCGTCTTCTCGATTGCGTCCTCCTCCATGGGCACCTGCCAGAATCCCCACAGAGCGTCCGCGGTGGAGAAGATGGTCGCTCCCTGCAGGTCATCAATGAGAGACTGTACGTCCGGTAAGGGGTAACGGTCCTTAAAAGTGATCTCGTTGATCTGTCTGTAGTCAATCACCAGCCTTAGTTCCTTTGGGTTCGAAGGCTTGGGCACCATCAACACCGGACTGCCCCATGGCGAGGAAGAAGGGCGGATGTACCCTTTTGCCAGAAGCTCGTCCAGTTGTCCACGGAGTTGTCGCAACTCCTCCATGGATAGCTTGTAGCACCTCTTGTGTCGTGCGCCATCACGGTACTCGAGGTCCACGCGCAGCGGCGATTTGTGGTCGCGGTCCACGACGCCCTTAGGAAGCTCCATGCCCGCCACGTCCTGGTACCGCTGCTTCAGCTTCACCAGCTCGTCCAGGATCCATTGTGGTACCTCTGCGTCCTCCTCATCCGGCTTGGCCTCCTTGGTCTCACCTCCGTGCTGCTTGACCTTGTCGTCTGCGCCGCTGTTCCGCTCATCACTAGGTGTCGCCGCAGCAGCTGGTGCCTCTTTCCTGAAACAGCTATACCCATCTTTGCCTTGCCCTGTCTCAGCTTCTATAGGTGCTGCCCGTACTGGCTCGCTAACTCTGCGCGATCTCCTGTGGTTCGCCCCTCTGCTCCTCCGCTGCTCCTGCTGCAGGCGCAGTGCCTGCCCTGTTTTCCACAAACAGTATGCCTCCTCTTCCCACTCAGGTTCCAATTCCTCCGCATGGTGCTGTGCTGCCTGCTCCCTGCGCTCTCGCGGAAGCATCTGGAACGCTTCCCATCTGGCCCTCGTGGGGTAAGGTCCCCAGTCTCGCACAGCGGGTTGCGCTGATGTGGGGCACGTCACCGGTCTCAGAGCACACACCTGCTCCTGTGCCCTGTCCTCCTGTTCCGTTGCATCTTGTTCAGATTCGGACGAACTGCTGTCGGAGATTAGGGTGGCCACGCTCGCTTCTGTACTGTCGCTGTTGCAGCCTTCCTCGTCAGAGGTAACTTCCCCCCCATTTGCCTAGCGTTGTCACCCTCTGCCTCCGATGATGATGATGAAGATGACTCTGATAAGGCTGCAGATGCCTCTAAGGGAGAGTTGGGGTCGTCGGTGGCCTCCATTTTGAATGTGCCATCTGGAGCTAGGTACATCAGGTACGCTTCTTCGCCGCTATTCTTCAAAGCTCGCAGATCCTTCCTAGCCTGCTTTATAGTACTGATAAGCTGTGCCTCTACCAGTCCCATGGCCTGCCCAGACCCTGCAGGTGATGACCCGGGGTTGCAACCCGCGATGACTACTTTCTGCGACCCATGTCCGAACTTCACGCTGCCATACTGGGCGTAGTCAAATGTGACCTTCTTCTGTGCTCGCAGCCAGTCTCCGCCCAGCACTATGTCCACTCCGAGCGCTAGTGGCATGACACGCAGTGTTACCTGTTTGGCATAACTGCCCTTAAGTGTCTCGGCTGTGAGCTTCGGACGGACGCAAGAGTTGGCATCGTACACAGTGCCATCTGCCACCTGCACCTTCATCGGCGTCTCGTGTTTCTTGGGCTGGAGTTTAAACTTCTTGGCGGCCTCCACAGAAGTGAAGCTAGAAGAAGCTCCAGAGTCTACCAAGACTTTTACTCGTACTCTGCCTACCCAAGCCCAGAAAATCAGCAGAGTGGGCCCCTTCGCGTCCATAGCGGCTAGCACATCTGCGTCCAGCCACTCTCCCCAGCGTCCAGACCCCGCGTCCACCCCTATCTCTGGTCTGATGCTGGCCAGTTTGTGCAGTCCCGGCTCCTTCTCAGGCGGATTCAGCTCCTCATCTGAGTTGTCCTCTGGCAGATGGCACGTGCCGGCCTCTGCTATCTTAGCTTGCCAGCGAGCTTGCCTGGTGATCAGATCTTCCGGTTCTGAATCACCGGGCCACGGCGCAGGTCGAGCTGCCTCAGCTTCCTGGAGCACTCGGGTGATCTTCCTTAGCTGGTCAACACGCTCCCGAATTTGCGCCAATGCACTTCTGACTCTGTGCCCGTGCACTTCCACTTCTTTCCTTCTGCGCGTTACTGTCTGTGCTGCTTTCCAGGCTGCTGACAGGTGCCCGTCGCGTAACCGTTGCTGGGCGTGTGATAGAACTGGCTGCTTAGCGCGATCCAGTTGACGGCGCAGAGCTCTTCCGACTAGCTGGCGCGGGGCTGCTTCCTCTCTAAAGCGCACCCTTCTGACTCCTGGGGACTGCAACGCGCGCTGGTACACCCCCTTCGTGCTAGGGGCCCCTTGACTCTCCTTGCCAAACAGAGGGAATCTGATCTGAACCTCTGTTGGTTGGGATGCCTGTGCTGGCGCAGCATCTGGTTCAGTTCTTCCTGGCGCTACCACCGTGATTGGCCGTGACCTCCTCAGCCAGCGCAATGCCCGCCTCATTTTCTCCACCGCTCGCTGTGCTGGTCCTGGTCCGTGCCTCAACCGATGAGCCTCTCTGAAGTGAGTGATCCACCGGTAGGTCTGACTTTGCCTGCCTCTCTCTGGTTCCTTTCCAGAGTCGGCCTCCCTCCTGTTGGCCATAGCGAGGTGCGGAGTACTTACCTCGCGGGCCTGGGGGCCTAACCGCGTTGCCCGGGAGAGGCACCGGCCCCCGTCGACTCTCCCTCGGCAAAATCCATGTGCTCTGGGGCTACCAGTGCCAGCTGCTGCTCCACTATCCCGCCAGATCCAGTATCTATCCCCGCGTTCTTGAAGGTCTCGAAAGCCTCCTCCCAGATACATTTGACCCAGGCTGCCTTCTGCTGGGGCTGATGTTGATGAGGACAGTCGCGAGCCAGATGCTCCTTAGACTTGCATTTTCGACAGCCTGAGTAGGTTGACGATCCTGGCAGCTGTCGGCCTTCCACTTCCGTTGGAGTCGTAGTCGTGGGCATGGCGTAGCACTGTTACTCAGGAGATGCTTCTTCCTCCCAAAACTCTGCCAAGGGAGCTACAGGGAAAGGGGATTGGTCGCGAGCAGTCTTCAGATGCGCAGGATCCTTGCGCTCCTCTATTGTAGCTTGCTCCACATACTTACGCAGTAGTTCTGCCTCCCATCCAACCTTTCCGGAGCTCTGGTTGAAGTCCACATTTCCAACTAATTCCTTGTGGACCCTGGCATGCAGCTCTGGTGTCAATCCACTTAGAAATATTCCTGGTAGTGCCGCTCTACTTACTGGTCCCGTCACCCCATGGTTGTGCAGCATCTCCAGCATGTCGAAGGACTCCATTAGTGAGTGGTGGAAGGTGGCGGCGTTCCTTCCAGCGTTCTTGCCAGAGGCTTGACGAGCTCGCGACAGCATATTGGGTAAAATGCTCAGGTGGGCGTCAGTGACACATGCTCGCGCAAGTGTGGCCACTAAATCATCCGGACTCAGCATCTGGTTGGCCAACACCTTTTGATTTAGAACTCCTTGCGCTGACCCCTCCACCCGGTCCCTGATGATCAGTCGTAGTTCTTCTGGAACGGTGGTGATGGTGGCCCCTTCCTGATCTCCATCGTCGCAGGACTTCTTCTTCGTCAACGCTCTCTTCACCAGTGCTTCCTTGAAGTGATCTTGCAGTTCTCTCATGAATTTCTTCAGGGGAGCTAACAGATGTCCAGATGGTCTGTCCCCGCTGGGGCTGTCCGTAGGGCATGTGTACGTGGTGATGCGGTCTCGTAGCTTCCGTAGAGAGAGCAACAATCTGTCCTCCGCTTCCAACTCCTTCAGCTTGGTATAGTCTGCCCGCTGCTGATCCCTCTCTGTCTGCTCCTGCTCGACTGGTCTTCGGGGCGGTGGACAGTTCGGAGATTCTTCCTCGGGTTCCTCTGGTGGAGGTGGAGGCTGGGACTGTCGAGGGGGTTGTGACTGTGGTAAAGTGACACTGGGAGTTGGGATGTTGGGCAGTTGGGCCAATGCACCAGACCAGGGCGGCTGAGTACAATTCTGACAGAGTGGAACTTGCTCACACGTTCTGTTGGGTCCCAGCATGACGTCCCATACTAACCCAGAGGCGACCTTAACCCCTCCAGCTGGGGACAACAGCAGTCTACCGCATCTGCTGCAATCCGTGCCGCTCTGAACAGCCTGATCCCGCCTAACGCGCGCCTCTACCCCATGACTTCGGGCCTGTGCCATAAGCGTGCTTGCAGGAGTCATCGGCACGCCCTCTCTCCTCGCTTGGCTGTTGCCTCAACGTGCGCCT